>CM046442.1:123903112-124055129 GCA_025506515.1 Flaveria trinervia | reverse complement strand
TATTTAGGTGCTTGTAATGGATACTTTGGATTATCTTTTGGATCTTACTTTAATATTTTATATCATCTTGTAATGCCTATATCTATGTGAGTATTTCCATACCCTTTTTTGCTTATTTTCACACTTTGGGTTGAAACATGTTAACTTATTATCATTACACTTGTAAACTTATTTGAGACTTGTAATCTTTATGGCAATTCATCATGCAAAGTTGTGGTTAGTTGAACTTTTGTGGTTACCATGTTATGGCGTTATATGTACAATCATTAACTATTGCTAGCCCAGCGAAGTCATAGATCTATGGGCCAGACAAGCCTGCTTTGGTTGATCCAAGTACACTTAGCTGATCGTATAATCTTGTAAACGTTTGAGACTTGTAAAACTTTGTCGAGGTTTGATTGTTGCATTGTTCATAACATCCCTAATCACTTTATTCACTAACTTATGACTTGAATTGCCATCTTTTATATAATCTATGTATTAAAAACTATGGAATGCTCACCAACATTTTTATGTTGACCTTTTATTTTTAACATGTTTCAGGAATACCTCAAGTATGTGTTCTACTCTTTGAAGCTTATCACATCTAGGATTGGACCTAGAGATAAAATGGATGATTATGTTATTTGTAGCATTTGTACATGATGTATTCTTTGTTGAAACTTTTGCTTGTAATGTTACAATTGAATCTTATGATTAATATATTTGGCTTTTAATAATAACGTTATGTGTCTGTGAACAATCGTAACCCTCACACCTCGACGATTCCGCCGTCAAGGTTGGGTGTGACATATTGCATGAGACAGGACTTAGAGAAACGAAACACTTTATTGCATGAGACGATTCCACCGTCCGGTACTGTGTCAGTCTTTGGACATGAGTCGGGGGTTTGTTTACAGGCCCCGGCACGGTATCAGTCTTCGGACATGAGTCGGGGGTATTGCGTTCGTTGATAAAATAGAAAGATAATATGAAAAGAATGAATGTATGAAATGAATGAATGAGAAATGAATGATAATGTACGATGAGGAAGATAATAACGAGAAATTATTATCTATGTGTACGTATGATGTATGATCACCCACGAACGTAGATGTTTGGTTTTAAAGAAAGTAAAGTATTTTATTTATAAAACTAAAACTCACTCAGCGTCGCTGACTTTTTGTATGCATGATAGTTGGCATGTATTTGGTTAACGCTGAGGGGTTGCAGGCATGGATGCATACGCTACTAGGAATGTTTTGAAGACTGGCATCCGCATTTTAATATATCATTGTATTTTTAATGTTTAACAACTAATGTAATGTAATGAAATGACATGTTTTTTATTATCAAAGAAAGTTTTAAATTCCGCTGCAAAGATGTTGTATTGTTTTAAATGTTTTGTGCGATGACGGTCCAGTTGTAAGCATTTCGGAAACGGGGCCTTACACCAATGATCATCATCTTGATTTCATTTCAAGTTTATTATCCTTAATTTCATGTCACTGGAAAAGGATAAAACAAATAGTAAATGTTATATATTTGTTAAAAACAAACCTCCTTAGTCAATTTAAACATCCTAACAAATCACTTAAATAAGATTCATCGTCGATTTCTTTTCCATTAGATCCAAACAAATCAAATTCCATTAAATATTCCATATGTAAATTAACAAAATCCTAGTACATCTATATACAGAGAGATTTAGAAAAGCAGAAACATAATTTCATATGTATAACATAAATGATACATATAAAATACTACACATGAAAAGATGACAAAAAAGATAATCAATTTCATCACCACTTGAGTGACATACACTACTACAAAAACTTCAATAGATGGCGCGCAATGCGCGTCATCTTTGGGGTCAGATGACGCGCAAATGCGTGTCAAGGACTTGGTAGTCATAAATGAAAAATGACACGCATCCGCGCATCATCTCCTTATGATGCGCGAAAGATGACGCGCATTTTATGACAGTCAAGGAAGGGGTAGTCGTAAATAAACAATGACACACATGCGCATGTCATCTATGTAATTTTTATGACGTGCTAAAGATGATACGCAATGCACGTCGTAAATTTACCTGTTTTTTTAAATATATTTTTTTTTTGTTTAATAAATTTACCTGTTTTTCTATAAAACAAATTGTCCAATAACACCAAAAGCGAATTCCATTTAAATACCAACAAAATTTACAAAAGTTGTTACATAATATCAACTACAAAGCAAATCCAAATTCATTGCAATACAAATACAAGTTCAAATATTTAATCATATGGCCAACATATAAATGAAATTCTAAGGTACTTCAATAGTTTCTTCCTTTTCTGTACCATTGCTTGTAAACCCTTTCAAGAGTGCTTATCCTGCATCAGTTTCCATACATTTCAGCAAATTATCACACTAAAAGTCTAAAACCAAAGTTTCAATTTATTGTTTTAGTTGGTAAGTGTTTGAGTTTGAATAAGGTAGTTTTAAGTTTCGTAGTTGGCTAGTTGGAATCTAATTAGTCTTGGTTAGCCAGTTATGTATTAATATATGTAGAGATTTATTAGTAAAAATAGATATGTTAGGGTATAGTATTGGGTGTGGTTTTGTTCTTAATAATAACAAGAGTCGTAACAGTTTCCAAAAACAAAGGGACTTGATCATGTAAGAAAAAGAGATGTTTGTGAAAAATAAAGTATGTGGATCTTCTTTAAGTGAAAGTTCATAGCTTCTTTTTTTACGTTTACCCGAACATAAAGCTAAATAGTCTATAATTAAAAAATTTTACCGGACACATAACAGATGAGATTACCTTTTTGTGTAGAACGGAAGCAAGGTGCTTGATCTTTGTTGTAACTGTGTGCATCAAACAACAAACTCAATTTTAATTAGAAAAACTTCCAAAAACTATCATTTAATTTAAAGTCAGGTTGACCTGGTTCAACAGCTGGTCTAACAAAGGAGTTGAGACTCTTATGGGAGTCGCTGAACTTCAACATCCTGTATAAATCAAAAGGTATAAAACATCAGACAAGTCATGGAATCCCCATTCTTGAATATGGTATCAGATTAACTAGAGGTAAAGAAATGGTCATGTTGGATAATGGGCCATTTAAGTACAAGTTTAAGTAGGTTGAGTTGAGTTGAGCCTTAAACACTTCTTTTTGCCTTAAACACTTCTTTTTGCCATTCTTGAATATGTTATAATGTTGTAATGTTATAAGATACATTTTAGGAAACTTTCAACCGCCCTTTTTTCCTTGTAGCTAAATTTATAAACCGACGCGTTTGATGCTTTGACCTCTGAAGCAATGAACAGGCAGTTAACTAAGAATGCATAAGCAGATGCTTTGACCAAGATTCATTAAAAAAGCTGAGTATTATTCCAAGATTCATTTGTGCTACCCCATGTAGAATTGACATTTTCATCTTAAAGAGTTGAGAAAGGGCAATTCACTTCGACTCCCATGCCATGATGGGTCTACACCAAATGGGTATGTATCACGCACTTTAATCAGCCTATGGTGGTAGCCTCACTGCAGAAAAGCAGGAAGATATCAAGAGATGGAACAGAAACCAGTGTGTGTTGTTGGGTGGGTATAAGATAAACTACCTGCATGTAGCATCGCGGCAGGCATATGCTGAGGGACTAAATAAGTCAAAAGGAACCGAGAAAAACTCATTATATATCAAACCAGTGTAGATGGAGAAGAGGACATCAACAATATAACATAGCGACCACCAAAAGTCATTTCCATTATGTCTCCAAGTTTTTGCATTCATGAAAAATGCATACAAAAAATAAGTCTCCACTTACTGGGAGAATAATAACGTTAACCAAACTGAAGATCATTGAATGCAGAAGTGTTCATGAATAGTTTTTTTCTTCTTACATAGATTCAATGGGTCTTAAAATGTAGAGAAGTATTGACACATAGTTTTGTTTTTTTGGCCTAGTTACCTGACTTGAGTATTTCTTCTCCCTGAATATTAAAAATAACATTGCCAGCAGGATGCATATGCCATGCCCCCAATCACCAAACATCACAGCAAACAGAAATGGGAATGTGACAACAGTATATACTCCAGGATTCGCTTCTTGGTATTTGGCAACACTGCAGGAAGAGTAAAGAGTACAGACTACTATAAATGCTTATTGGTATGGAATGTAAAACAAGTATAACATTCACATAGACTGGATTCGTGTCATGAATACCCTGGCTAGAATACAAAATAATGCTTACCCATATGCATCAACAATCGTTTGACAGGACTCGGTAAACTTATTTGTCCTGAAATAGGTTGGAGGCATCTCTTTTGTGTGCAAAACTTGGAAAATGGAGCCAACTTGAGACTTTGAGTCAACTGTCGCCTGCTGAAGCTAGATAAAATTTAATCCATGCTGTAATTAGAACCCTAACATCATCAAAGCATTAGCCCTACAATTTTAAATGTAGCATCCAGCATGGATAAAAATAGTTATCATATTAAAAGGCGTATGAGATACAACATGACCACCAAACCTGTTGGGTGGCAAATACAGAACTCCAGCCTTCAGCTACAAGACACTTCTTTGTTACATCAATGCTGAGCATGTTTAGGGTGTGATAGATTGATACGCATAAATATGCGTCATCTTTTTTCGGACGTCATCTTTTGCGCGTCTTCTATTAACAGTTTTTTAGTAATGATATTTGCTATTTATAGTAGCTTATATATGTACCCTATTGTGTTACATATACGTATCTCATGCTGTTTTCCATTTGCTACTCAACAAACATAGGTACGTATATCTAACCTGCTACTTTATAATCGTTCTTTAAGGTTTAAACAAAAACGATACATATATGTAACCTACTATGTTAAATGAATGTGCCCTAAAGGTTCATTGTTCTTAAAGGGTTACACACACACATTAAGCAAGTAAAAATGTATACATACAATCCTACAATAATCATAAAATCTAGGCTTTGCATATAAGAAGAAAACCCCATCGTCTAAACTAATCAGATGTGAAGAACTTAAAATCTAGGGTTTCTCATACCTCATAATCGTTGTTCATTATCAAAAAGAAGAAGGCTGATGGACCGGTGTAACATAGCGATCGATTCTCTTCGTCACTATACGTCCATAAAAGAATAATCACCCAAATCCTATTGTCGCGTAATCAACTCGCCTCACCGCCTGACCATCATCTTTAGTCGTCTATCATCCATCGCTAACTGCATCTCTGTTTGATGACCTCTTCGTATCCTCTTCCTAGGGTTATGCAGATTAGTGAGAGAGTGAAAGAAAAATAATATAGTCAACCAAATTGATTGTTGAGAGAATCTGGGGATTTAAAGTCATAGATAGAGATAGCTAAATTACATAACTACCCTTTTGATAAAAATAATACATTTGAATTGAAAAAAGTATGATCGGTGGATATTAGTTTTTATAGTTTTCAATTATAAAGTTGGTTTTTATTTGATCTCTCTCATATACATATATATATATATATATATATAGAAAGAGAGAGAGGTTCACTAAAAAATATATTTTGCCTAAGAAGGCTAAAAAGAAATGAGATGGTGACATGTGGTAAAACTAAAAAATAAAGTGAAAGGGTATTTTGTTATATGAACCATTTAATCTAATTCACTTTCTCCTTTTAAAAGTGTAGTACATTTCTTTTACACACTCTTTTCACCCACAAATTCTATAAAATATTAACCTAAAAATACAACCAAATCCTAAATGTCTCTTGTTTGACACAAAACAACACAAACTGTGTTGATTTTATAAAATACAACATAATTTTGTGCTGTTTTATGAAATACAACACAATTTTGTGTTGTTTTATGAAATACATCATAAAAACGTTAAATGCAGCATAATTTCACATAAACCTTTTTTATAAAAAAAATATAGCAATACTATACTCAATTTAAAAAGAAAAAATACTTGATTTTATGGTGCAATTTGTTTTAAAAAATAATTTAGCATGAAAAGGTTATAAACATTTAAAAAAATTAGGGAAAACTTAGAAAAGTCAACAAAAGTAGTTACATACCCAAAATACACTTCCACCTTTTTATTTACAACATTATCATCTTAGCCATTGATTAAAAAATGGAAGGCTAGATCATTTCTTTAGCCTTTTAGTCAAAATATATTTTCTATGTAACCTCCTTATATATATATATGTATGTATATATATATACTATATTATAATACACGAAGAAATGATACGGGCCAAAATTAAGAGATTTGTAAATTTTAAGCACCAAGGTACAACCAAATAAATCAATTTAACAAGGGTATTTGTGCCATTTAAACACAACTAAAAAAGTAAGAATTTTAAACCTATTTACACTTAGACCCTTGTATCTTTAAAAAAATCAATATTTATAGGTTTGTTATAGTTGTACAGACAGAATCTTGTTTCTTAAAAATCTCTTTTCGTAAAACACTGTTAAAAACATGGACATACATACATATATATATATATATATATAGAAAGAGAGAGAGGTTCACTAAAAATATATTTTGCCTAAGAAGGCTAAAAAGAAATGAGATGGTGACATGTGGTAAAACTAAAAAATAAAGTGAAAGGGTATTTTGTTATATGAACCATTTAATCTAATTCACTTTCTCCTTTTAAAAGTGTAGTACATTTCTTTTACACACTCTTTTCACCCACAAATTCTATAAAATATTAACCTAAAAATACAACCAAATCCTAAATGTCTCTTGTTTGACACAAAACAACACAAACTGTGTTGATTTTATAAAATACAACATAATTTTGTGCTGTTTTATGAAATACAACACAATTTTGTGTTGTTTTATGAAATACATCATAAAAACGTTAAATGCAGCATAATTTCACATAAACCTTTTTTATAAAAAAAATATAGCAATACTATACTCAATTTAAAAAGAAAAAATACTTGATTTTATGGTGCAATTTGTTTTAAAAAATAATTTAGCATGAAAAGGTTATAAACATTTAAAAAAATTAGGGAAAACTTAGAAAAGTCAACAAAAGTAGTTACATACCCAAAATACACTTCCACCTTTTTATTTACAACATTATCATCTTAGCCATTGATTAAAAAATGGAAGGCTAGATCATTTCTTTAGCCTTTTAGTCAAAATATTTTCTATGTAACCTCCTTATATATATATATGTATGTATATATATATACTATATTATAATACACGAAGAAATGATACGGGCCAAAATTAAGAGATTTGTAAATTTTAAGCACCAAGGTACAACCAAATAAATCAATTTAACAAGGTATTTGTGCCATTTAAACACAACTAAAAAAGTAAGAATTTTAAACCTATTTACACTTAGACCCTTGTATCTTTAAAAAAATCAATATTTATAGGTTTGTTATAGTTGTACAGACAGAATCTTGTTTCTTAAAAATCTCTTTTCGTAAAACACTGTTAAAAACATGGACATACATACATATATATATATATATATATATGTTTTTAAACTGATCCCTTAATTTATACCAAACTAAGTTTTTTCAGATTGTTACAATTTACACCTAAAACAAAAACTATTTTTCTTTTTATTAATATTTTACGCTATATTTTTTAAACATCTCCACTGTCTACGTGTACGTGAAAGCTCAAGTCCTTTGGTCAATTGCATAGTGACTTTTGAATGGGCAAATTTCAGGTTTGTCAATCAATAATCTTACTGTTGGGGCATGTTATTTTATGGTTATGGGAACAACAATAAATTTGGATGGATGTTTGAACAACACAATTTGCTCATCCATCTTCGATTACGGTTTGTTTAAACTTTTACACTAAATAGTATAATTATCAATCACACTTTTCAGCTTTCAACATATTTAAACAACTTACAAACTTTTGACTGTGCTCATATAAGAGAATCAAATGAGCTTTTTGAAATCAGTTGTGCATTACAAGTATTAAAGATCTACATGAGATGCGAGACGAGGTAAGTTTAAGATCATTAAATTATGTTGTTTATTGCTTTTGAATACTAGAATCAAATCATCAAAACTTGCACATTTTCAATCAAATCAGGTATGTTTTTTTCCTTCTTCCTATTAAAAGGATTCTCAGGATACACTCTCATTTATGTCATGAAACTGTCTATATGCAAAATCCTAAAGTAAGTCTCCTTGAAAAGATTTATCTGCCCATGTTTGACTTATGAAAGACAACCTATTAGTTCATTACTCATTTCCTTTTTGAGTGTTAAAAAATATAGCTCCAAATGTTTTGTTTCTGATTTCATGCAATTTTTTAAAGCAAATGTGGACTTCTTTTTTCATAAGATAACTAAATTCTTATATTAATGTCTCTAGGATAAGAAGAATTTTCCAAAAGTTGTACTGACTTTTTTTTTGTTTATAACGAAACATCTTCTTTGATTGTTATTTACATATCCTTTAAGCCAAAGGTCACATACCCCTTTCAAGTCAAATTTTGACATTTGCTGTCATAGTTGTGCTCATCAACTCCATATAGACATATGTTTGAATAAAAGACTGATGGTGTCCTCTTTGTGAATCCTTTTTGTAGGTAGCTTTGCTAAATTAACAATTTAATTTAATTTTTGTTCATTGGTGCTTCATCAAATGCACTGTGTTTTGCTATGTGTTTCGCTCACTCTTCAAGGTAACTACATACGTCGTTGTAACTGATTTAATAAGCAAGAGTGATATTTTTTGGGTTAATCGGGTTTGTTTACGAGTCAAAAAGGATCATCGGCCACCTAATTAAATGCGTCAACGGGTTATGGTGTTAGAATTTTAATTTAAATTGAGTCATTGTGAGTAGGGCTATATTGGTAATTATGTTTTGTTGTCAAAGTCAAGACCTGTGGGAATGAATAAGTCCTGGTGGTCATATGTGTGACATCCGTCACCGAAAGATCCATCATTTATGTAACTTCCGTTAACTTTTCTTTGATCGTTCATTCCTTATCTTTATAAACTATTCGTATGGTCATTATCTTTGCCTTATCATCATTTTGCTTGTGTCCTCGTCCATAGCGTTGCTATCGTTAAAAAATTTTACAATCATCGTTATCGTCATTATTAAACCTATCATTATTATTATTATTATTATTATTATTATTATTATTATTATTATTATTATTATTATATTATTATTATTATTATTATTATTATTATTATTATTATTAAAACCCTTGTTAAAATACTAATATCATCATTTATATTTTTATCATTAATATAATAACCGATTTAAGGTCAATCTTAACTAAAACAAACATGGAAGTTAGGGATTTAAAGTGCAGGGACTAAATGTGACATTTTGCCAATCTTGAGCTGGGTATAAAACCCCTTTACCAGCCATCTAACCCTAACCCCATTCTTCCTCCCTTCAATCGCCTCTTTTCTTCTTCTCTACAATCCGACCCCATTCTTCGCGGTCTTCTCCGGCAAACGTTGCCACCAACCGATTCTACTTGATTTCGTCGTAGATAGACGACCTTAGTCGTCCCTTTCCTTGCTTATTTCTGTTGTTCTTCGAGAGCTTTCGGGTGCTCGGTGCAAACCAAGCGTAAGAGGTCGTGAGGTTGTGTGTGATGTCTTTTTGTGTGTCCTCCTTGTTTGTGTGTGTGCGCGTAATGCGATTCTGGAAGTGTTTATGGTGTGAATCGAGTGCACGCAGCAGTCTGCACACTTCTGTGTTCGCGATTCTGCTCAGGCGACTGAGTTCTATCGTACAACTGATTCGTTCGATTGAGTGTGTAGTGCGATTGAGTCATGCGATTATGTGTGTCGTGCGATTGAGTCATGCGATTGTGTGTGTCGTGCGATTGAGTCATGCGATTGTGTGTGTCGTGCGATTGAGTCATGCGATTGAGTGTGTCGTGCGACTGAGTCATGCGGATGAGTGTATGTATGCGATTGAGTCTATGCGGATGAATGTGTGCGATTGTGCATGTATCACACGATTGAATGCCGAGTCACACGAATGGAGGTTCATTCGTACGAATGAAGCTGATTCGTATGAATGAAGGTTGATTCGTGCGTATGGATGTTGCGTCGTGAGATTGAGTGTTGTGTGGTACGAATGAATGCTGAGTCACACGAATGAAGGTTCATTCGTACGAATGAAACTAATTCGTACGAATGGAGGTTGATTCGTGTGGAAGGGGCGTTGAGTCATGCGTCTGGTCCTGTCGTGCGACTGAAGTTGTTGTGTGTGAATTCCTTCTTGTGTGTGGTGTGTGTAGGTCGTGTGATGTTAAGGTGACATCGACACGGTTACCATTGCTAATGACATTATTAATGTTAACACTAAAAAAATTACTAATATTATCACAAATCAAATCAACATTAATATTTTCACAATTATCAAGAACTGATTCGTAACCACAAATATTTACTAAGTACTTCTCTAAAAACAATGAAACTTTTACACTAATATCATCTGCAATGGCGACGATTCCAAGTAATTGGATCTATATAAGATCTAATACGTATGTCTGCTTGTGTGTGTTTCGCGCGACCAAACCGATACAACCCGAACCGACCGAACGTTACTATTTTCTTTAAGCGTATCATTAATACTTAACAATGACTGATAATAGGTGTTTGATCGTTTATTGCTTACATCAATTGGAACTTTGATCATCTATACTTACCACCGAACAAGTGAGTTTCGTGGCCCTTTTTATGCTTACTCAATTCGTCAATCATTTACAAACTTGGGGAAAGTATGCTCACCCATTTTATGTTGTACAACTATTATACTTGGAATCAACGTGTTACTGTTTTGTGAGTACATATCTGATACATGCATGAGTTCGTTGTGTGGTACTTTCTTCACAAACCATTTAATTCCGGTGTTGGAACCAGCGAGTAGGTATTGGTATTACTACAGGGTTGACATCCCCACTCTTGTTTGTTGGTATACTAGTTAGTACAACAGTGGCCAGGAACGGGCCCTTGGGTGAATATATTCCGACAAGATTCTGTGTGTACGTCATTAGGTTTAATTGTGAAGCTCATTTGTCATGTGATTTTGCTTACCTATAACTGTATTCACGTTATTCCGCAAAACTATTATGCAGCATCAATTTACTTATTATTTAAACATGCGAGCTCACCAACAATTTTGTTGACCATTTTGAGCATATCTTTTCAGGTGATAACGCTAATTGAAGATCTAGGAGTGCTGCCTTAGTGGAGACCATAGGATGCATTTTTGAGACTATACAATACTTGACAAACATTCTTTTGAAACATTGTTGGTCTGGTTAAACATTTTCATTCTTTTGGATACTTGTTCCCGGGTTGTGGGAATTTCACTATTACGATATTACTTTTGGTTATGTGATTTATTTACAATGTTTATGCTTATGGCTATGTTGTCGTGAATATTGACTAAACACAACACAAGTCTCCTTTGTGTCGGGTGTCGTCATGACACGCTTTATCATCATTTATTTATATTGCATCTCTATTGTTACAATGTGTTATGACGATCGTCTCGTTACATCTCCGTGTTTCCGCTTTTAGCGGGGGTGTGACAAACTGGTATCAGAGCCATTGGTTATAGAGAATTAGGCAATTCACTTGACCTAGACTATAACCTAGGAACCTTCATGTAGAATTGCATGCTAGGGTTTGCGTGCATTTTATATCGCATGTATGTTCCTCATTTCTTATTCTTTTATCTATCCGCCTTGTGATCTATTCACCCTGTGAGAGAGAACTTATGCTCACTCCTTATGGGATGTTTCTACCGGATCTTCCGTTCCCTCTGCACGCTGAGTTGTTTTTATCAAATTTTAGTATTGAACCCGAAGAGATCTCCACAGATCATGCGATAGGCTTGACCCGGACATTGAGACTGACCCTGAGGAGGTTATGTCTGAAACCTCGAAAGAGGAGGAGATAGACAACCTTCGCTAGACTAAACGTGATTATATGCATGGATTTTAAATTTTATGATGGACTACTGTTGGAATAAAATTCTGAATCAACAGGAGATGGACTACTGTTGGAATTTTACCGATTCATGGGTGTGGGAACTACACGATTTGCATGTGATGTGTGGTAACAATAGTGTGATGTAAACTTGGGATGTTGGACGTTGATGAATGGTATGGATAATATACTTTGAAATGGTTAAAGCTTATATGTGTACTACTTTTATGATTAGAAAGTGCCGCCTCGAAGAGTTACCCGCAACAACAGTAATGGAAGTGAAGCCCCGAGGGGCAGAGGCAGAGGTAGAGGTAGAATACCAAGAGCAGGTGATGGACCTGCCGGTAACAATCAGGGAACAAGAAACCCTGACATAGCAGCCCTGATCACTCAGCAGTGGCCGCACTGATCCCGACTATAGTGGCCCAAGTGAGTGATACTCTTCTGAATCACCACCCCCACTGGGATGGCGGTAATGACAACGAGAATAATGGAGAGAGAGGTCAAGGTGGGATTGACACTGAAGTGGGAAATGGGAACCAGACTGGGAATGGGATCAATCAAGAAACTGGGAATGGTGGAATAGCTGGTAATAAAACTGGGATTGTCAATACTAGACGGGGATGTTCTTACAAGGAGTTTGTGGCTTGTAAACCAAAGGAATTTGATGGGAAAGGTGGAGCGATAGCTCTAACAAGGTGGCTTGAGAAGATGGAGGCAGTGATCGATATCAGCGAGTGCCTAGATAGCCAGAAAATCAAGTATGCCACATGTTCACTACAGGGCAAGGCGTTAACTTGGTGGAACACACAGGTATATGTTAGGGGAAGAGAATCGGAAATGCAGATGACGTGGGATGAGTTTAAGGCATTGATCACCGAGGAGTACTGCCCCCTCAATGAGATGCAGAAATTGGAGCATGAGTTCTAGAATCATGCTATGGTGGGGGCTGGGCACGCAACTTATACTGATCGTTTCCACGAGTTGGCAAAGCTGGTTCCATATCTGGTGACTCCGGAATCCAAGAGGATTGAGAGGTATATTTGGGGACTTGCGCCTTAAATCCGGGCAATGGTAACAACAACAGCTCCTCCTACAATCCAAAGTGTAATTCTGAAGGCTGGTGCTTTAACAATGAGAGGGTAAGAATTGGGGTCTTAGGAAGAGGGGCAGAGAAGAAAAAGGACGTCAGAGAAGCAAGCCGGACGAGTGCCAGGAAATTCGATAAAAGGGCCAAGACGACCAGGAATTTTGTGGCCGTGACGCAAGGCAAGAGAGAATACGTCGGGCCGCACCCCAAATATGATAGGTGCAACTTCCATCATCCCCAGCAATGTCGTGCCGGGTGTGTGTTAATTGTAGATTCCCGGGACATCTAGTAAAAGACTGCAGACTAACGCCGAATCTAGTGGCACCGGTCAACGTGGTTAACCCCGTAGGAAATGCCAGGGTCTGCTATGAGTGTGGAAGCCCTGACCACTACAGGAACATGTGCCCCAAACTGAATCGGGCACCGGGTCAGCAAGGGAACAACCAACAACAGGTGATGGCCATAGCTGGAAATCAAGGCCCAGTAAATCAAGGAAATGCTGCTCGGGGACGTGCGTTCGTCATTGGAGCAAATGACGCCCGTTAGGATCCGGATGTCGTTACGGGTACGCACTTACTCAATAATCACTTCGCATCTATACTATTTGATACTAGAGCAGACAATAGCTTTATATCTTCTGAATTAGTGCATCTGCGCAATTTGAGTCCTAGTAGGCTAGAAACTAGCTATTCCGTAGAAATGGTCAATGGTAGGGTTGTACAAGCCGATGAGATTATTAGAAAGTGCTCGATGATATTGGATAAACATGCTTTCGATATAGACTTGATACCCTTTGAGTTAGGGAGTTTCGATGTGATTGTGGGAATGGATTGGTTGTCGAAACACGGAGCTGAGATTGTTTGTTGAGAAAAAGTAGTACGAATCCCCATGCCAGACGAGGAGGTGCTTAGAGTTCAAGGAGAATGATTAGTAAGAAACCTAAAGCTTATCTCCAGCATGAAAGCACACCAAAATTTACAAAAGCAATGCTACGCATTTCTGGCTCATGTGGTAGAAAAGAAGGAAAAGGAGAGGAAGTTGGTAGACATTCCAATAGTACGGGACTACCCGGATGTATTCCCTAACGACTTGTCCGTTTGCCTCCTCCACGACAAGTGAAATTTCGTATAGATTTGGTTCCTGGAACTACACCGGTACAAAAGGCGCCATATCGATTAGCACTATCAGAAATGCAAGAGTTATATAGTCAACTACAGGAGCTACTGGAGAAGGGTTTTATCCGGCCGAGTCACTCACCATGGGGAGCACCGATATTATTTGTCAAAGAAAGAAGATGGGTTGTTCCGTATGTGCATCGATTACCGTGAGTTGAACAAATTAACTGTGAAAAATTGATATCCTCTCCCCAGGATCTACGATTTGTTTGATCAGCTACAAGGAACCTCGTATTTCTCCAAGATTGACCTTCGTTCGGGATACCATCAACTAAGGGTTTTCAAGGATGACATACCAAAAACAGCGTTTAGGACTCTTTATAGGCACTATGACTTCTTAGTCATGCCGTTCAGACTGACTAACGCACCAGCTGTGTTTATGGATCTGATGAATCGGGTGTGTAACCTTTTTGGATAAGTTCGTGATCGTGTTCATAGATGATATACTCATTTACTCCCGGTCGAAAGAGGACCATGAAGAACACCTTCGGGAAATACTGGAACTATTACGGGAAGAGAAACTTTTCGCCAAGTTCTCAAAGTGTGAATTCTGGTTGCGAGAAGTGAAATATTTGGGACACGTGGTGAATGAGGATGGGATTCACGTAGATCCTGGAAAGATTGAAGCGGTGAAGAAATAGGAAGCACCCCAGACACCTTCAGAGATACGGCAATTCTTAGGATTGGCCGGATACTATCGATGTTTCATCGTGAATTTTTCAAAGATCGCTCAGCCATTAACACTGTTGACTCAGAAGGACAAGAAATTTGATTGGGGACATGCACAAGAACAAGCGTTACGAATGTTGAAAGAAAAATTATGCAACACACAGATATTGTCCCTCCCAGACGGAACTGATAATTTTGTGGTGTACTGCGATGCTTCACATCAAGGATTGGATGTGTGCTAAGCAAAAGGATAAGGTGATTGCCTTGCTTCGTGATAACTTAAGGTGCATGAAAAAAAACTATACAACCCATGATCTGGAGTTGGGCGATGGTATTTGCACTTAAGATATGGAGGCATTACCTGTATGGAACCAAATGCATCATCTACACAGATCATAAGAGCCTCCAACATATCCTGGATTAGAAGGAACTTAATATGTGTCAACAAAGTTAGGTGGAAACTATAGTGACTACGAATGTGAAATCCGGTATCATCCAGGGAAGCAAACATTATGGTGATGCTTTAAGCCACAAACAACGCGTGAAACCGCTACGTGCTCGAGCGTTGGGATTACTATTCAAAGAATCTAAAAGCTCAAATCCTAACTGCACAAGGTGAGGTGTTGAAAGAAGATGTTAGGATCTCAGCCCTTGGTTTAATCGATTGAACAGATATAGCAGCGGAATAGCTCAGAATTAGACAAATTCAAACAAGAACAATTGATATAAAACGATAAAAGAATTTTGTTATAAAGAGAGAAATATCCGACAAAAGAATATTGCATTAAGATTGTCGGCCTCAAAGGCACGATTACATGTGAGTCATCTTTCCTTATAAAGAAAAGAATGACGTAGACTGATGTCACCTGAAAGTGACATGTAACCGTTTTATAACTACTGATGTTTAACAACTACTGAAGATGTCAACAACTGACAACTTCTTACAAATGTTCCTAAGTGTTAAACATCTCATTTACAACTACTGAAAAACATAAAACTACTGAAACTACAACAACTGAAGAACAACCTCTTCAGTTGTTTACAAGTACTGAAAAGAAAATAAACAAACTACTGAAAGGAAAAGAAAACTACTGAAGAAGAAAAAACTATCACAACAACTGAAAAACCTCTTCAGCTGTTGTCATCAGCTGTTAACATCAGCTGATGTCTTCAGTACTTGAGCATCAGACTTTGTCTTTCAGCTGTTGATCTTCAGTCTTTGTCTTCAGTACTTGTTGAAGTCTTCAGACTTTAGATCTTCAGCTGTTGTCTCAGTCTTTGTCTTCAGTACTTCAGACGTACTTCAGCAGTTGTATTCTTCAGACTTTGTAGAACAGCTGATCAGGTCTTCTTCAGCTGTTGTGATGTCTTGTGGGACTTAGAGGTTTCTCTGATCAGGCTCATTGGTTCTTTTGGTCCAACAAACTCCCCCTGAACCAATGCAGCCAAAACCTCTAAGTTATTGACGAGTCCCACTTATTTTGGCAGATAGATTGGTCTCTTAATCCTCTTGATCAGATGAGAAGTGACCCTTTTTCAGCACCGGCCTGGGAAGAAGTCTCTGATGATCTGTTTGGCATGATATGGTTGGGAGCTCTGTATTGGGGACTTGGACACCGAGCTGTTGCCCAACCATGAGATCTACTTCCCGTGTATCAGCCTATATGATTCTCTGGTGTAAGCCCTTAAAAACATGATTTGCTCATCCATTGTCAGCACCTCGGGCACACCATCAAATAATCCTTCTCGGCCATACACTTCAGATATGTACTTGGCCTGTTTTCCATTTTTGAGCTCAACCGTGTTATTTGTCTATAAGCAAACTCATCTGGATGAGTTCCTTCTAAGAGCAGGTTGAGCTCTTCTGTTTGAAGTTTTCAAGTCGTTTGTAAACCAATCCCTTCTTTATAATTTTGTTCTCTAACATCTTTTGAGGTGGTTGTTTGGCTTCATAGGCTTTCTTGAACTCTTCAACAATTTCCCAGGGGGACACTACAAGCACCACAGTGATGTCTTCGTCGACAACTCTCTTCACTTGGCCCTTGTATCTTGAAGGAATTTCTTTCTTGACAATCCGGTGTGCCACCCTAGGATCAGGCCATATCCTTACTCTTTCCCTTTGATATTGAAAGGTATTAGCAAGGGTGTACAATCTTAATACTTCTTTCTTCATGTTGATCATTGAAGAGGATGTAGCATATGCTTTGTCAATGCTTTTCAGCATTTCCTCATCATTTTTGCATCTGTTCCTCTTCAATCTTTATCATTACATCATGCATTTGAGAAGCAGGAGTGATGGACATTGGTTTAGCCTTAGGCAAAGTAATGACTGCAGAGAGTGGCAGTCTGTCTTCATCCTCCTCTTCATCTTCATCAGGCCTCAGTACCTTTCTTTTCTTTTGGCTAGGTACATCACTGGCAATGGGTTTTTGAGGTAAAGGATTTGGTTTTGTGGGTGGATGGTTGGTTTAGAGGGTAAAGGAGTTGTTTTAGTGGGTTGTGGAGATAGTGATTTTGAGGATTGAGGCTTTTCAGACTGTTTTAGCATTTTGGCTGTAGGGAGGCTTTGGTAAATTTTGTCAGTTCTTTTCGATTCCCAACCCCAGCTTCATTCAATACCTCAATCACTAGACCTTTGGAGTATTCTTCAGACGAACAAATCTTGGTGGTTATTGCAAGATGTTGTCCCTGGTCCAGGCCCTTATTTCCATTAGAGATCTTCCCAAGTATTTAGCTATAAATCTGATCATTATCTCCAGCCTTTCTCTTTCTAAGGCATCATAGCTAGCCCATCTGAATTGATCTCCTCTGTTTCCATCCTTCTGATCTCGGAGTCTAGTTGTTTGATGTCAAAACCCTGCCTATACAACTGCTCAATGATTTTGTCCATTGAACGGTTATGGTTGGCGTCAGCTTCTTTCACCATATCCTTCAGCTCCTTCTCCTTCTCAGACTCTCCTTTTCTCTTTTGATATGTGACATGAAAGTCTTTTTGACTTTCATTCACTTCAGCTCCCTTCACACTCTCCTTCTCCTTCTCATCTACAACCTCAGATTCTTTCGCCTTCTCCCCATCTTTTCTTCCTTTTTCCTTTAACTAACTGACTCTCCCTTTTTGGGTGCATTGGATGCAAGGGTTTGAGCAGTAGAAAGAGATTTAGTCACCAACTCCTCCACCAAGGGTTGTATTATTGTAGGAAGCCTCTCATCAATGGCTTTGATCACTATATCTGTGATCATGGGAGTGATGAGAGGTAGGAATTTTGAAGGGTAGCAACTGATTGATCAGGGTGGTTCTGTTCCTGAGAATCAGTGCCGAAAGCAGAGGCTGGTGGCTTGGAAGTATATACTGGCTCAGTGTGTAGGGGACCTTCAGAAGAAGGTGCCATCTGTGGGGTATTGTGGTGGCAGATGGACTTGCATCCTGAGACATCTTGGCCAGCAGCTCTTTGAGTCTGCTAACCTCATCCTCTAGAATGGTGTTTGAGCAACTACATCATAGAAGAAGCTCAGGTCATCATCAGTTGTGACTGAATCACCTGACCTCCTGACAAAGTCAGAATGAACATGCCTTGAGTGTAGATCAAGTGTAGCATGTGCCCCTTGTTCTCGGTTCTGGGGACTTCCAGCCTCAGGACTATGTCCTTCATCAGCTGTTGCCACTGGTGAGGACTTAGAGATGTTACCAACTGCATCCTGGTCATTTGCTGAGTCAGGAGCAGTGGCAGCCTCACCAGAAGTTCGCACCTCCTTATCTACACTAGAAGATGGAACATGATAACCCCTGTGCTGTGGGTTGGCAGAAGCATTGTGATCCTCCCCCTCAGGTGTTGAGGTTATCCCAGTAGTAATTGGTGTCTGGGTGGGGGGTGAGGAATGCAACTGCGTCAGCACTTTTGCAACTATGATAGTAGGGCTTTGAGGGGCGGTTGCATCAGGAGAGGGTGTGGAAGCAGTGTGCACCCGGGACAGGTGGTGCTCTTCAATGGTAATCCCCTCAAGTGAGGAGGATCCCAGCATTGTGGCTTCCCTTTGAGTGGTTGCTTCAGGTTCCTTTGGAGAGGAAACCTGAGCGGCTTCAGTGGTGGAGTCACAGTCTCTACTGGGGGGTTATTTCCAGCAGAGATAACCTGCGTTGGTGCAGCAGGAGCATCCACAGGGGACTCAATTCCCTGAGTAGCTTTCTTAGGCTTCTTCTTTGTGGGTTTGGAGGGGACTTTGGATTTGGAGGTGGAGGCTGTGGGTTCCAGCTGCGTGGGTTTGCGCAGCTTGGCAGCCTGTTTGAGAGTTTGGTCAGTGTTGTGTCGGGAGTATACCTCCGGCAATACAGCCAAAGCAGGGACTCCCAGACCAACTAGTCCCTCAGCAGAAAGCTGATTCTCTATTATGGCCATTATAAACCGAGGATATAGTATCCAACGGTTAGAAAGTGGTTTTGTGGCCATATCCTTGAGTTCAAGAAAAATTATTTCAGAAAAGTTTAGTGGTTCTTGTTCAAGGATAGAGAACAATACCTGTTGCCATCTGGAAGACAGTTGATCCCAAGAGGAAGTCTTCGGAGCCAGGCAAACATTTACCATATGAAATAATAATCGTTCAGCATCTGGAAAATGTTTCTTCAGGATTGTTGAAGCACTAAGATCACCCTGATATCCATGTTGTCCAAAGGAAAGATCAAGTTGGTGCTTAGGATATCCAACAGGGTAGGCAGCATCATCTAACAGTAATATTTGGCGGATGGTAGCAGTAGAGATGACCACCTTATGCGAGTTGATAGATGAAAGGATAGATTCCCATTAACGGTCGCATTCATCCAGAACTGACGTAGCGAATCGGCATAAATGATTGGATTAAAAGGAAAGCCGTTTTTAGTGGGGATTGGACCATTAGATCTATAGCATTTTCAAATTTGGTCCAGAAGGGCGATTTTGTAAGGTACGCGACACAGTTGTGTCGAGGTTTGAGTTGCATGGTCGCCATTAATGAAGGTGAAAGGTTTTCAGAGCTTTTGAAAAGTTAGGTCGTGAAAGAATGAAAAACTCTGAAAGAGGGATCAGGTATATATAGGGTACGGGTTGTGAAACGACTGAAGGTTTTGGTGTTAGTCATCAGTATTTGAAGCTACTGATGACGTGGTATTAACTTTCAGACGTTTGAAACGACTGATGGTATTGGTGTGGTCAGCAGTTATAAAACAACTGAAGACATGGTATTTACTATCAGACGTTGAAACAACTGAAGTCTGATTGATTTAGGCATCAGTAGTTTAAAAACTACTGAAGACAAGTTGGACTTCAGATGTTTGAAACAACTGAGGACTTGGTATTAGTCATCAGTAGTTGGGAAACTACTGAAGACCGTGGTTTTGCCATCAGTTGTTGTAAACAACTGAAGACTTGGTGTTAGTCATCAGTAGTTGGGAAACTACTGAAGACCGTGGTTTTGCCATCAGTGTTGTAAACAACTGAAGACTTGGTGTTAGTCATCAGTAGTTGTGAAACTACTGAAGACATGGTATTGCTTCAGGTATTAAAGAAACAGCAGTTTGTGAACTACTGAAGAGAGAGTACTCATCAGTAGTTGTCGTCAACTCATAGCTTTCAGCTGTTTCATACTGTCCTCAACACACTCATCAGCTTTTAGCTGTTTTCAGTTGTTTCATAGGACATCAGTACTTATCTGTTTCTACTGATTTTCAGTAGTGGTAACTACATCAGTAGTGTAGAACAGATAAAGTCCAGTACTTAAAGCATTTAGCCTTCAGTAGTTATAAAAACTACTGAGGGTAAATAACTCATCAGTACTTATATGTGACATGGTTACCAATGATCATCAGTAATTACTGAGATCATCAGTAGTTGTCACTTATTCTAGCTGCAGCATACCAAGCCTTAACACCAGGTTGTGGAAAGTTGAACTATCCAAAGGCTTAGTAAAAATGTCTGCAAGCTCATCAGCACTAGGCACAAACATAGGATTAATTAGACCCTTTTCAAAACAATCTCTTATAAAATGATGTCTAATTTCTATATGTTTGGTCCTAGAGTGCTGGACAGGATTTTTGACAATGCAAAGAGCTGAAGCACTATCCATTAATAATGGAGTCTTAGTCTCTGTAATGCCATAATCCAAAAGTTGATTCTGAAGCCAGAGTATTTGGGATGTACAACTTGCAGCAGCAATGTACTCGGCTTCAGCAGTGGATGTAGCAACAGATGTTTGTTTCTTACTCTGCCAAGAAATCAAACAGTTGCCTAGGAATTGGCATCCACCAGAAGTTGATTTCCTGGTCAACTTACATCCTGCATAGTCACTATCAGAGAAAGCAACTAATTTGCAAGAATGTCCAGTGGAATACCATAAGCCTAGAGATTGTGTGCCTTGCAGATATCTAAAGATCCTCTTGACTGCAATCAGATGAGACTCCTTAGGTGCAGCCTGAAATCTAGCACAAACACATGTAGCAAACATAATATCTGGTCTAGAAGCTGTTAAATACATCAAGGAACCAATCATACATCTGTAAAGGGTTTCATCAACACCTTTACCTTTCTGATCAACATCCAATTGTGTGGTGTTGCACATGGGAGTAGAACAAGATTTACAGTTTTGTAAATCAAACTTATTCAAAAGATCTTTTGTGTATTTAGACTGATGAATGAAAATTCCATCAGCTTTTTGTTTGATTTGCAAACCTAGAAAGAACTGTAATTCTCCCATTGCACTCATTTCAAACTTCTGTTGCATTAAGGTTTGGAAATCCTCACATAATTGGGGATCAGAGGATGCAATATAATATCATCAACATAAATTTGAACAAGTAGCTTATGCTGATCCACCTTCTTAATAAATAAAGTTTTATCTATGGAGCCTCTAGTGAAATTATTCTGTAGAAGAAAGTTTGATAAGGTCTCATACCAAGCTCTAGGTGCTTGTTTCAACCCATAAAGAGCTTTATCAAGCTTATATACCCATTCTGGGTGCTTATTATCCTCAAAGCCTGGTGGTTGACACACATAAACTTCTTCTTTTATTGTGCCATATAGAAAAGCACTTTTGACATCCATTTGGAAAACTTTAAGATTGTGGAGTGCAGCATAGGCTAAAAACAATCTGATTGCCTCCAGTCTGGCTACAGGGGCAAAGGTTTCATCATAATCAATACCTTCTTCTTGTGCAAACCCCTGCACAACCAGTCTGGCCTTGTTCTTAACAATTAACCCATTTTCATCAGTTTTATTCCTAAACACCCATTTAGTGCCTATTGCACACTTACCTGGGGGTAGAGGAACAAGCTCCCACACTTGCTGTTTCTTGAACTAAAGAAGCTCAAGCTGCATGGCTTCAACCCATCCATTGTCCCTCAAAGCAACATGATAGTTCTTCGGCTCTAGATGACTGATGAAGAGAGCATAGAAGCAGAAATTGGACAACTGGCTTCTGGTTGAGACACCAGCATTGATATCACCAAGGATTTGAGATATTGGGTGATTTTTCAGCTCTTGGTAAACAATCAAATCTGTGCAAGTATATGTAGGGTCTTCAGCAGCAGCAGATGTTGATGCAGATTCTTGAAACCATGAAGATGGTGGCAACTCAAATGAAGTTGAGGATGCAGAAATCTCATCAGCATTTGTTGTGGATGGTGCGCTGGAGCTACAGGAGCATCAGGTTTAGAGGACTCAGGCAGTTGATCACAAACCTGAAGAGGTGATTACTACTATCATCATCATCTTCAGTAGTAACACCAGGTGGTGAACTGTTGACAGGAGCAACAGCAGGAGATTGATAAGGAACATATTGCAGTATGTCCAAATCAAAGAGCTCCACAGGGCTTTGTGGAATCTTGTCCTTTGGAGATTCATTGAACTTGACATGTAAAGTCTCTTCAACCATCTTTGTTCTGCAGTTGAAGACTCTGTATGCCTTGCAAGTTGATGAATAACCAACAAAGTACCCTGCATCCACCTTAGGATCAAATTTCTGGAGCTGATCCTTTGTGTTGAGAATGAAACAGGGACACCCAAATGCTCTAAAAAATGAAATGAGAGGGGCCAAATGATGTAGAACTTCATATGGAGTCTTCATCAACCTCTGATTTATTAGCACTCTATTCTGCACATAGCATGCTGTGTTGACAGCTTCAGCCCAAAAGGTCAATGGCAGTCCAGAATCAGCCAACATAGACCTTGCAGCTTCAATGAGGGTCCTGTTCTTTCTCTCCACAACTCCATTCTGTTCAGGAGTTCTTGGAATACTAAACTGTCTCTTTATTCCCTTGGAAAGGTAGAATTCATCAAGTGTATTGTTCCTGAATTCTGTTCCATTATCACTTCTAATACACTTGACTGAGAGGGAATACTGCTTCTCAGCATACAACACAAAGTTTATGATCTTCTGTGCAGCTTCATCCTTTGAATGTAGAAAGAAAGTCCATACAAATCTGGAGTAATCATCCACAATTACCAGACAGTATTTTTTCTGTGCCATGCTCATCACTCTCACAGGACCAAAGAGATCCATGTGAAGAAGTTGTAAGCAGGCAGTGGACTTTGGTTCTTCAATAGGTGGAAATGAAACCTTGTGCTGTTTTCCTTTCAAACAAGCAGTGCAGTTGTTTTCACACTTGAACTCCTTCATAGGCATTCCCCTTACTAAACTATGGTGTATTAGCTGATTCATGTTCTTGAAGTTAACATGTCCCAGCCTTCTATGCCATAGATTAGATTCTTGAGGAGAGGCCTTGGAAAATAGGCAAGGATGGCCTTTGAGATCAATTTCTTGGAAAGATCTAAGGCATACACTCTTCCTGTCCTGTTGGCCTTCAGGAGAGTGTGAGCATCCAATACCTTGTCAATCAAACTCAGAACTTTGGATGACAGAATCCTGCAGTTCTGGCTTGTGAAAAGGGCAACATGGCCTTTGTCACACAATTGACTGACACTCAAAAGATTATACTTGAGATTTTCCACATGGTTGACATCATCAAACTTTATTTCCCCATTGGAAACAAAGCCCTTCCCGATGATGTAACCTCTTGCATCATTGCCAAAAGAAACAAATCCTTCCTTCCTGGAGAGTAGTCATTAAGAAGTGAGTTGTTCCCAGTCATATGCATAGATCCCCCACTGTCTACATACCAGATGCTACTTTGGCATGTTGAAGAACCTGCATAAATAAACAATCAGTTAGTTTTGGAGACCCAAACCCTTTTGGTTTTGGGCCTGGTCTCATCAACAGATGGTAAACTAACAGGTTTATTGGACACAATAGCTTGAGGTGAAGGAGATGGTGTAGAAGAGGAATCCTTCGGCTTGGATCTCCTTTTCTGGGGTTTCAACACAGGGCCATCAAGTTGGTTAACTCTTCCCAACAGATGTTGAACCATCATTACCAGCTGTGTCTGATTCTGGGAGAGAGCTTTCAGCTCTTCAGACACATTGGTATTGGTGTTTGATGATGAGTTCTTGTGTTGCACCATCTTCTTTTGAGCAACCTCAGCTATTGCCTGTTGCACTCCTTCTTTTAGATTTCTTTTTGGTCATAGGAGTAACAGGATTTGATGCTGCTGGTACAAACTTGGACTCAAACTCAGTTTCATTTTAGCCAAATTTCTTTAATTCTCTTTTGTTTGAGTTTGGATCCCTTTTTGTACCAACAATCATCTGTGAGATGATTGAATAGACCACATATTTCACATGGTTTCTTCTTCATCTTCTGTTGATCATCAACTAAAGAAGATGAAACTACTGAAGACTTGCTCTTCAGTAGTTTAGAAGCACTTTTTGCCTTCTTGTCAACTTCCTTAGTAGGCTTCAAATCCTTCTTACTGACAGTTTTCTTCTCTTCAGTGCTGTCAGTCATTAGGATTTGAACTCCAGATGTTATCCCCTGCTCTCCAGTACCCTCAGTACTTCTAGGGATAACACTTGGGTTGATCAACTCATTGATCATGTGAGTGTCAGCAGTTGAACCATCAATATCAGCTGTTAGGTTCACAGAGGGATTACTACTGACTTCAACTACTGATGGTGCTTTATCAAGTAGTGAATCACATGATGAGGTGGATTGGTCATTACTTTCTCCATCAGAATCCGCTCCTGCTCTTGAAGCAAAAACTGTAGGAGGAGCAGTGTGATTATAACCAATTCCAAACTTCACATTGGAAGCAGTTTGCTTACTAAGAAGCATTTCAAAGCCCTTGCAAGATTGTACCCATCGATCACACTCTACCTGGGTGACAGCAAGAGTATCTTTGAGGTCTTTGTACTTCTCTAAGAGTACATCTTCCCTAGCCTTATCATCAGAAATTTGGCATTTTATTTGTAAATCTCATCAGTTTTCTCTTTTAGCACAGACTCAAACTCAGCTTTATTTTTGGAAATTGTTTGTTCTAGCTCTACATTTTTATTGATTAAAGCCACATTTGCTTCTCTAATAGAGGCAAATGCTGCTATGCAAGTTTCAGAACATAATTTGGCCTTAGCCTCAGAGGATACCTGTGATACCTGTGTTGAAGAGGTATTGAGGATGATCCATCAGAGGATTCCAAAGCCATGAGAGCTAGATTTCCAAAAGGATGCTCACCACCATGTTGACCAGCACCTGAGAACAGTTGTTCATTACCAGACACATCATCTGGTAACTGCTCCAGTCAACAACTCCTGGTGTGAAGAAGCTGTGTTGTTGAAGTTGATTAGGTTGATGAGATTGGGATGGTTGAGGCTCAGGGAGTGCGTTGTGGTTGCTGAGCAGTGGGTGCTTGAACCTGGCCTGGTTGTGGCATGTAATAGCAGGGGTATGGATATGGCATTGGCCCCTGTGGAACAAAATATGCAGGAGATTGTGGTTGATGATGATAACCAGAATTGACAGCTTGTTGCCCTCTGTTTTGTTGACTATTGCCAGGGAAAGTCACAAAGGGTGCAGGAGAGTTAGATCCAGATGATCTACATTCTCTTGCAAAGTGCCCAAGCCTGTGGCATTATGGCACTTCAACTTACTCTTGTCAAAACCAATTGGTTTTGCCAGAGAGTCCTGGGAATTTCCTTCCAGTTCTTTTGTAGAACTTCTGAGATCTGATATTTATCAAGGCCATTTGGCTCAAAATATCCATCTCTTCTAAGTCATCATCAGCAATCCCCTGAGATCATCCATGATGAAACATAGATTGTCACTATTACTACCAGCAGAATAACTATCAACACTCACAAAGGCAGGCTCAGAAGTGTTTGTAGAGAAATCAATATGCTCATCATACTGGCTTTCAGATGACGCATATTCTGACTCTTGATGTCCAATCAGGGCAGTGTTCCCTTGGACAAAATCCTCAGTGAGCTTGCCAGATGAAAACAATTTCCTTTTCTGCTCTATCTCTCTCTCGAATGTAAGCAGTTTCCCATGAAGTTGGGTGAGAGATAGGCGATCAACATCAGCATTTGAGCGTAGAACAATGGTATATGTGTTCCATCTCTCAGGCAGTGATCTTAAAAATCTATGGTTCATCTGACTCCTGGTATATTCATGTTTAACCATTTTCAATTCAGAGATTAAACATGAAAACCGCTCAAATTGTTGAGTCAGAGTCTCACCCTTTCTATGAGAGAAAGTCTCATATTGTTGGGCGAGGATTTCCCTGTTGTTTGCTAAAACCTCATCAGTACCACCAAATTGTTCTTTGATGGCATTCCAGAGGTCATGAGCAGACTCACAATGCAGAAGCCCAGAGTAAATCTCATTAGGAATAGCCATAGCCAAAATTCCATGGGCTTTTGCATCGATTTCAAACAACTTCTTGTCCTCATCGGAGTATTGCTCCTTCTTCTTTGGAACCAACTGGTTTGTTTCCGGATCATTCACCATTGGCTTATGTGGTCCATGTACCACAGATGTCCAACAACCTGAGCTATTGACAGACAGGTGATGGAGCAATCTTCTCTGCCAAATGTTATACTCATTCCTCACCAAGATCGGAGGCTTGGTAGAGGATCCAGTATTGAAAGGATCATTAGAAGAAGTAGTCATTGTGAAAATCAGACAGATTCAAGTAAAATCACAATAAATTTAGCTCAAAACCACACAGAACCTCAAATAAAACGGCCAGAAGCGATACACTCTCAATCTCTATAACAGATCCTTGCGAATATTGCTAATTCGATTAAACTTAGAGCGATTGAACAGTTTCAATGATCAATTGTTAGATCGATCAATGATTAACCTGCTCTGATACCATTTGTTAGGATCTCAGCCCTTGGTTTAATCGATTGAACAGATATAAGCAGCGGAATAGCTCAGAATTAGACAAATTCAAACAAGAACAATTGATATAAAACGATAAAAGAATTTTGTTATAAAGAGAGAAATATCCGACAAAAGGAATATTGCATTAAGATTGTCGGCCTCAAAGGCACGATTACATGTGAGTCATCTTTCCTTATAAAGAAAAGAATGACGTAGACTGATGTCACCTGAAAGTGACATGTAACCGTTTTTATAACTACTGATGTTTAACAACTACTGAAGATGTCAACAACTGACAACTTCTTACAAATGTTCCTAAGTGTTAAACATCTCATTTACAACTACTGAAAAACATAAAACTACTGAAACTACAACAACTGAAGAACAACCTCTTCAGTTGTTTACAAGTACTGAAAAGAAAATAAACAAACTACTGAAAGGAAAAGAAAACTACTGAAGAAGAAAACTATCACAACAACTGAAAAAGCCCTCTTCAGCTGTTGTCATCAGCTGTTAACATCAGCTGATGTCTTCAGTACTTGAGCATCAGACTTTGTCTTTCAGCTGTTGATCTTCAGTCTTTGTCTTCAGTACTTGTTGAAGTCTTCAGACTTTAGATCTTCAGCTGTTGTCTCAGTCTTTGTCTTCAGTACTTCAGACGTACTTCAGCAGTTGTATTCTTCAGACTTTGTAGAACAGCTGATCAGGTCTTCTTCAGCTGTTGTGATGTCTTGTGGGACTTAGAGGTTTCTCTGATCAGGCTCATTGGTTCTTTTGGTCCAACAGAAGAAAACATTGCAGGAGAAGAATTTTGAGGGTTGGATAGAAAAATGATTTGCAAGGATGATGGAATACAATATTTCATGGATCGTATATGGGTACCCAGATGGGGAGGTGTACGTACCCTAGTCCTAGATGAAGCGCACAAGACACAATATTTCGTTCATCCTAGTGCAGACAAGATGTACCACGATCTTAAGGATCTGTACCAGTGGCCAGGCATGAAGAAAGACATTGCTAAGTACGTAAGTAGATGCTTGACATGCTCGAAAGTTAAAGCTAAACACCAGAACCATCGGGATTATTACAGCAACCTGAAATTCCTGAGTGGAAATGGGAGAATATAGCTATGGATTTTATTACCAAACTCCCTAGAACGAGTAGCGGACATGACTCGATATGGGTTGTAGTGGACCGAATGACGAAGTCAGCTCATTTCTTGCCGATCCGAGAATATTACAAAATGGATAAGTTGGCGAGATTGTATATAAAGGAAGTCGTGACAAGGCACGGAGTGCCGGTGTCGATTATATCCGACCGTGACAGCCGATTCACTTCACGATTTTGGCAGACACTGCAGAAAGTGATGGGCACTCGATTAGATATGAGTACCGCCTATCACCCGCAAACAGACGGCCAAAGTGAACGAACAATACAAACGTTGGAAGACATGCTGAGGGCATGTGTAATCGACTTTGGTGGTAGTTGGGATACCCATCTACCGTTGATCGAGTTCTGTTACAACAACAACTACCATATGAACATTGGGTGTGCTCCATTTGAAGCGTTGTATGAGAGGAAATGTAGATCTTAAGTTTGTTGGGCAGAGATAGGTGAAAGTCAGTTAACAGGCCCAGAGATTATTCAGAAGACAACCGACAAGATTTTTCAAATCAAAGACAGACTAAAAGCTGCCAGAGATCGTCAAAAGAGCTATGCCGACAACCGTCGGAAGCCTCTAGAATTTAACATTGGGGATCGAGTTTTACTCAAAGTCTCTCCTTGGAAAGGAATTGTTCGGTTTGGAAAGAAAGGGAAGTTAGCCCCAAGATATGTAGGACCATTCGAGATTACAGAAAGAATCGGTCCAGTGGCATACCGATTAAGGTTACCAGAAGAACTCAGCGGTGTACATGATACATTCCACATATCGAACCTTAAGAAGTGTTTGGCTAACGAATCCCTTCATGTACCAGTTGAGGAAATCAAGATTGACGAAAGGCTTCATTTTGTTGAGGAACCATAGAGATTATGTATCGAAAGGTCAAGCAATTGAAGCGCAGTAGAATACCAATTGTCTGCGTGAGATGGAACTCCAAACGAGGGCTAGAGTTTACATGGGAACGGGAAGACCAGATGAAACTCAAATATTCGCATCTATTTGTGGATGACACTCTTGGACCTAATTCTAGCTAAATTTCGGGACGAAATTCTCTTAACTGGGGGATACTGTGACATCCATCACCGAAAGGTACGTCATTTAACGTGACTTCCGTTAACCTTTATTTGATCGTTCATTCCTTATCTTTATAAACTATTTGTGTGGTCATTATCTTTGCCTTATCATCATTTTGCTTGTGTCCTCGTCGTTAGCGTTGCTATCATTAAAAAATTTTACAATCATCGTTATTGTCATTGTTAAACCTATCATTATTATTATTTATTATTATTATTATTAATAAAACCCTTGTTAAAATACTAATATCATCATTTATATTTTTATCATTAATATAACTAACCGATTTAAGGTCAATATTAACTCAAACAAACTTGGAAGTTAGGGATTTAAAGTGCAAGGACTAAATGTGACATTTTGCCAATCTTGGGCTGGGTATAAGAACCCCTTTACCATCCATCTTAACCCTAACCCCATTCTTCATCCCTTCAATCGCCTCTTTTATTCTTCTCTACAATCCGACCCCATTCTTCGCGGTCTTCTCCGGCAAACGTTGCCACCAACCGATTCTACTTGATTTTCGCAGGTAGACGACCCTAGTCGTCCCTTTCCTTGCTCATTCCTGCTGTTCTTCGAGAGGTTTCGGGTGCTCGGTGCCAAACCGAGCGTAAGAGATCGTGAGGTTGTGTGTGATGTCTTTTTGTGTGTCCTCCTTGTTTGTGTGTGTGCATAATGCAATTCTTGAAGTGTTTGTGGTGTGAATCGAGTGCACGCAGCAGCCGAATGCTCTGCACACTTCTGTGTTCGCAATTCTGCTCAGGCAATTGAGTTCTGTCGTATGACTAAGTCGTGCGATTGAGTGTTTTGTGTGACTGAGTCATGCGATTGAGTGTATGTATGCGATTGAGTCATGCGATTGTGTGTGTCGTGCGATTGAGTCATGCGATTGAGTGTGTCGTGCGACTGAGTCATGCGGATGAGTGTATGTATGCGATTGAGTCTATGCCGATGAATGTGTGCGATTGTGCATGTATCGTACGACTGGATATCGAGTCGCACGAATAGAGGTTCATTCGTACAAATGAAGCTAATTCGTACGAATGAAAGTTGATTCGTGTGTATGGATGTTGAGTCGTGCGATTGAGTGCTGTGTGGTACGACTGAATGTTGAGTCGCACGAATGAAGGTTCAGTCGCACGAATGAAGGTTCATTCGTACGAATGAAGGTTCATTCGTATGAATGAAGCTGATTCGTACGAATAGAGGTTGATTCGTGCAGAAGGGGCGTTGAGTCGTGCGGAAGGGGCGTTGAGTCGTGCGTCTGGTCCTGTCGTGCGACTAAAGTTGTTGTGTGTGAATTCCTTCTTGTGTGTGGTGTGTGTAGGTCGTGTGATGTTAAGGTGACATTGACACACTTACCATTGCTAATGACATTATTAATGTTAACACTATAAAAGTTACTAATATTATCACAAATCAAATCAACGTTAATATTTTCACAATTATCAAGAACTGATTCGTAACCACTAATATTACTAAGTACTTCTCTAACAACAATGAAACTTTTACACTAATATCATCTGCAATGGCGACGATTCCAAGTACTTGGATCTATATAAGATCTAATACGTATGTCTGCTTGTGTGTGTTCCGCGCGACAGAACCGATACAACCCGAACTGACTGAACGTTACTATTTTCTTTAAACGTATCATTAATACTTAACAATAACTGATAATAGGTGTTTGATCGTTTATTCGTTACATCAATTGGAACTTTGATCATCTATACTTACCACCGAACAAATGAGTTTTGTGGCCCCTTTTTATGCTTACTCAATTCTTCAATCATTTACAAAGTTGGGGGAAAAGTATGATCGCCCATTTTATGTTGTACAACTATTATACTTGGAATCACTGTTTTATGAGTACATTTTCATTCTTTTGGATACTTGTTCTCGGGTTGTGGGAATTTCATTATTACGATATTACTTTTGGTTATGTGATTCATTTACAATGTTTATGCTTATGGCTATGTTGTCGTGAATATTGACTAAACACGACACAAGTCTCCTTTGTGTCGTGTATCGTCATGACACGCTTTATCATCATTTATTTATATTGCATCTCTATTGTTACAATGTGTTATGACGATCCCGTCTTGTTACATCACCGTGTTTCCGCTTTTAGCGGGGGTGTGACAATATGTACGTGGATATGAGGTTGAGTATTTTCCTTCTCTTTTTGGTAGAGTGTTTATGGCAATATAAGCCTTTTGATATTAATGAATAAGTGAGATCAAATTGACGGAAATCTTAGATCCATAATTTTCTTTGTGTGAGTTTGACTCTCACCAATAATATTTCAGTGGATTTGCACTGTTGCTTTTGTAGCAGGCTTCTACTCTTTGTAAAAATAATACTATATTTTTTCTCTAAATAGTGATGCTATTATGTTGATATTTGTCTGTTTTGCTTTCGGTACAAGACTTTAAAGATAGTTTTGCTTCAAGTTTCATTAAAATTGCAATTTATTTCTTAAATGGACAACACCAAATGGAAATTTTGTTGATATGAGTTCATCATTTGGTTTTATGATTTAAAGTTAAAGCTAGGTTCACTTGTAAACTTGTGTTGTTAATAATATAGACTGACAAGGTGTCAACTTTTGTTCCTTCATTTTGTTTAAAGACTTTAAATGGTATTTTAAAATATAATTTGATCTACGGGTAAATAATTTATGTAAACTATAAAATTTTAAGAATATTAGAGGAAGTTGAGTATAGAGAAAAGAGTATTAGAGATTGCATTGTGAGTTGGGGAATGAATGATGGAAATTAAAATTTATGTGTTTTTGGATGGGCTACAATATTGGGCCCTATAGTGTAAGTTTAATTTTTTCAAGTTTTACTTTGAACTTAACAAGATGAAAGGGTCGCTGTAATGGGTAATTTTGTGTTGGTTGTAAGGTTCTTGTTAGGATTTTTACAACATTTTTGATTGATGGACGTGTCAAATACAATAACATACATATCGTTTCAATAGTAATCTGCCTTTTCAACAAACTTTGAGAAGTTTTATGACCTAAAACTAAAATTTGAACTCTTTAACCCACAAGGATAAAACATAACTTGCGGGCAAAATATTCAACATTTGCAAATTATATAAAAAAGAATATATGAAATACATCATTATGAGTGGTAACACACATAAACTTTGTTCTTTAAAATACTTATTTAGTTATTCGCAATTAAGTGTTATCATATTGATCTTTAGTTACATGTTAGAGTGAGTGATAATATTAATATTTTGCTTTCTACTACCAAATAAAGATACTAAAGTGAACCTTTAATATAAATTTCCATTTTGCGTATCCCACTTTCAGCCTTATGCAGGTTGAGGGGACTTAGGTCATCGTAACAGTCCAATAGCCGACAAACCACTATAATTTTTTGTTGTAGGATTCAGAGGTTCCCTAACAAGTTGTAAAAAGATATATGATTTATGTAGTATTTTATTACGTGTTTGCTAACTATTTGCGATTCATCTCGGCGCATCGCGCGGGTCCCCTACTAGTATGTATATATAGGGGAGATCAAATGAGAACTCATTTGTTTTGTGAGAGTTCTAGAAACCAATGTGAGCCATACATTTTCAAATGGCAAAATGGTAAACAATGATAACATAATAAAAACACTTATAAAACAAAAAATAATATAAAAATAAAAAAACTAAAATGACAAAAATGTTTCATTTTTTCCCTCTTTCATAAAAAAATAAAATGAATTATATAAAATATAAAAAGACTTGTTTTTTACAAAAGTCATTTTACTCATATATAATACCTGGAAATACACATACGTAAAACATGATTTACATATGTGTAATGACTAATTTACACATGTGTAAACAACGGGTAGACAAAAATTTTTTAAAAAGTACATCAATATGGTACGTGTTAGGAAGATAAAAAAATACTGTAATTAATGTTGTGAAACGTTAGAAGACATATTGAGGGCTTGTGCTTTGGAATGGAATGGGAATTGGGATGATTATATTTGCTTGGTGGAGTTTGCATACAACAATAGTTGGTATGAAAGTATTGATATGGCGCCATTTGAGTTGTTATATGGGAGAAAATGTCGAGCTCCGATTTGTTGGAATGAGGTAGGCGAGCAAGTTATTAAAGGACCTGAGTTGGTCAGAATTACTAATGAGAAGGTGAAACTAGCAAAGCAGAAATTGAAAGAGGCCCGCTCTCGTCAGAAAAGCTAAGCTGACCAACATCAAAGGGAAGTAGAATTTGTATCAGGTGAACATGTTTTTATTAAAGTCTCCTCCATGGAAGGGTGTTCGTCGCTTTGGTCTTAAAGGAAAGCTTGATCCTAGATTCATCGGTCCTTTTGAGGTGTTAGAGAGAGTAGGAGAAGTGGCGTACCGCATAGCTTTACCTCCAGCACTATCTCATGTGCATAATGTGTTTCACGTGTCAACACTATGAGGTTACAATTATCACCCGCTTCATGTCGTGCAATACCCGTTTCATAAGATTCAAGAAGACCTTTCATGTGAGGAAGAAGCAAAGGCAATCCTAGGGCGTGAGGAAAGAATAATGCGAAACAAAATCATACCGCTTGTGAAAGTCTTGTGGAAGAATCATTCAGAAGAGAAGCAACATGGGAACTTGAGGACTCTATTCGGGTGCAATACCCACATCTTTTCAAGTAAAGGTATGCTTTATAGCCTCTTGATTTCGGGGACGAAATCATTTTTAGGGGTATGTGTTATAATAACCCATCACTTAGATAAAATAATATGTTGTAGGCACTACTCTTAAGTTACCTCTAGTAATTTGTACTACTCTAATTAGAAACTTAAGTGATAAAAAACATAGCGTTCCACCGATCGATCGTGTTTTAGAATTTCGAGGACGAAATTAAACTAATGAGGTAGTGATGAAATAACCCGAAGTTAAACTAATACAAATAAATAAATAAATAAAATAATAATACAAAAACTAAAAAGGGGAAACATGAGCCTATATCTGACCTAATCTACTCATCCCCAATTCTTCTTCATCTCCATTATCTCCAACAAACTAACATCACCAAAAAATCAGGAACCTTCAATCGTAAGCCTTATTTAATGGGTCCCCAATCGAAAATCAACCTCACACAAATCCTGACGAGCAGCCCCATCTCATCGCTCTTTCTCCTTGTTTTAGTCCGAAATCGTTATGCAAATCGTAGGCTGTTGATCCCTTGTTCGAGGTCGCCTAGATCTAGCTATCGAAGTCTCTGCTGAGGTACAATAAGACAGTTGTTCTTCCTGTTATGTTTTCTTTCTGATTTCATCCTTACTACTTTCAATCTTCTCACAAATAAACAATGGACGATTGTGTTACAGCTGCTACTTTGAAGAACCTAATTTCAAGGATTTAATCTGTTCTAATAGCTTGTTATTTCACTAAAGGTAACCGCTTCGCACCTAAGGTGACTGTTATCAACCCTCACATCGGGTACAATTTTATTGAGATTTGACATACCTGATAACAACTTCTCAAGAAACACGATGAATCCTCATATGCAATAATTTAATAAGGGTAATGATTAGAACCATCAGGTATTTTAATGAATGGGCACCCACATGAGACTAGTCTAGCATGCCCTTTTATTAAACAAATAATATATGCAAACAATGGCTACTGCATACTTAATAATTCTGATTGTGAATCCTTCTTTCTGCTTATGCTTTTGTTATTATCTTCTCCATTTAAAACCCACTACTTTTGCCTTTCTCTTGTGGCCCCACGCTCCTTTGGCATAATTCCCCTTAAACACTTCATGAGTAAAAGTAAACAAAACAATAGTGCTTATTATGCTCATTAACTTTAAGAACACTTTAAATACTTCCAATGCTTCCTGCTTCCTGATGTACCTTTTCATTCCTTTTGTTTTAAAACAAAATCCTTTCATCATTCTTATGTATTAATTTAATCTAGACAACCCTAGAGTGAAGTCTTATATAAATAGCTTTTAAATCAAAGAAGTAATAGTGATTGCAAAGCAAAAAGACTTGATGGGATTATGTTAAACAACTAGTTACTTTTATAAAGATCAAATAATGGTTCAAAGGATTTTAACAGCGTTTAATTGAGTTACCTTTTGTTGCGCATATATATGTTTTGGGTCAAGTCCTGCTTTCTGTTTAAAACTTTAAATAGTTTTCTGCCTAGTTAAAACCTTGCTGACTGTTTTTGTTGTTGCTGGTCCATTGTTGTTGCTTCAACTCGTTATGATCACTGCACAATGGGACTTCTTTGATTCTATTAATTTATTTTGTTTAACTCCCAGCACTCTATACTCCAACTTACATTAAAGTACCTAAACCAATAAATAACGAATTAAATTGAACTTGCCATGTAAAATAAAATTGGTCATAAAAACATATCAAAAACTAATGGTTGCTATGTTAGCCTTCTTTTGTAAAATAGTTTTAAGGAAGTAAACAATTCAAATAGGTTATAAATATCTAGAGTATTTTTGCTACGAGGGTATGATGATATTAACACATAACCAACAACAATAAAAATAATAAGACTAACACCAAAGAATAATAAAAATTATCAGGGTTGGGTTTTTAGAGGATGACGAGTAGGACAATGTGAATGAATTTGATGTAGATTTCAAATTACTCGTTGTAGGTTCATTGAACACGTTGGTGGAACTTTGAGATATTAAAAGCTTAGACACTTATTCAGGTACGGATGTTCCTTGTTATTTTTATGTGCTTTACTATAGATAATGTTGCTTTTGAAATCACTCAGTTGATCTATGACTCTTTGTTATGATCTGCTTACCTCTGTCGATCTACTCTGATGTGGGATATTGAGCTATTTTTTTACAAAATTGAGAAAAATATATTTTTATGACATGCTTGTGAACGTATCGTTTGGGTGCCCATACTTGTTTTCATTCAAATTAGGATCGTTACGCATGATGAATTATGTCCGGTTGCGGTTGGACTATTGTTCACTCATGCGGCCATAGAACACTAGTTTTGTAGACAGGAGATAGGGATACCGAGTTAACTACCTATGGAGGTATCATAGGCTTATCGTTGTGGCTACCGACGACTTGACACTATCCATGACAGTGTGATCCGTTCGCGGCGTCTCCACTTTGTTTATATGATTATGCTCGCGGGAGAGCTTTTGGATTATTTGGGAGGTGTATGGATGCATCCTAGGATTTTGATGATATGATTAGTTCGCGGTTGAGTTGTGTAGTGCCATACATACCTTCCGATTAGGGGTGCATTGGAGTCGCGACCAGTATGCCATTATGATTACGATATATGAGATATGATATGTTGGCACTGTGGATGTGCAATTTGAATATTTGTTTGTAGGCTACTCGGTATCAACAACCTAACCCCTCGTTGTTTCAGCCTTTATTTTCCTTGTTTATTCTGGTGTAAAGGGTGGATTTGATGGAGATGTTTTAAACTTAAGAGTTTGGTTTCTTTTCAAATTCCCTAACATCATGCTTCGATATATATATATATATCGAAGCATGATGTTAGGGAATTTGAAAAGAAACCAAACTCTTAAGTTTAAAACATCTCCATCAGGTAATCAAGGTTGATCGGGGCAGGTAATCAAGTTGATCAGGGTTGTGTGATGAGAGCTAGTAGGAGATTGGAACACATGCTTGAAGACTTATTTATTTTATTTCATAAGACTTGAATTTTTGATTTAGTATTTATTTTGGTAGATGTTTTAGACTTCATAAGTTGACGTTTTAATTTTATGCTCGTAATTTAAGTATTATTTTGTATTTATAATGTTCTGTTAACATTTGAAGTGACCTCCTGTCCCACGTTGGGGCGGGGGTGTTTCAATATATCTCTTTAAAGCAAAATGGATAATTTCATTTAATTTTAAGACAACTAACAATAATTTTTTTGGGAGTTAATAATTTTGATATTTATGATATAATATTGTTATATGATGACATATTAAACATCTTAATCTTATATAATTATTAAATCCAAGTTATTTTGTTATTTAATGACACATTAAACCTCATTGTCTAATATAATGATTATTAAAATCCGGTTTACAAATATATGCACTTTTGTAGAAAGAAAACTCAAGGAACATATGTCAAAGAATTCAAGACGAAAAGGTATATTGTTTGTTTACTAACGACTTTTTAAAAAACGAATAAACTTTTAGTGGTGTTATATAAGAAATTAAACAACTTGTTATTTAGTTTGTATTGTAGTAATAATCGGCTGATTGGAGGGACTAAGAGCGCCTCCTAAGATCTACCATAGAACCAACGGCGGAACCATGATTTTCTTTGTATGGAGTCACTTTTTATGCTAAGATTCCTAACAACTCAATGTCAAAAAATTTAGGTCGGGTCGGGTCGAATAATATTTCTAAACATTTCTAGCTTAATTTGAACAAACAATTTGATGGAACCTATCAAACCTTTAAACCCTCACAAAATTTAGTTGTATCTTTGAAATAAAAAAGGTTATAACACTATTTTCAACGGCTTCTCAATAAATATAAAAGATGTATATAAATTTCATTAAAATCATATATTTCTCAAACTAATTGTCATTTTATACTATTTAAAAGAACAAAGAGATATTTAAAAGTGGGTGTTTGAGGTTTAGGGGGAATTCATAAACTTGTGATAATCAAGGTACAATAACATAAACCTGCTTTGTAGGAAAACACTTAAGAGACACACAAACAAAGTGTGTATTTCTTTGATGGTAAAAACATAAAATTAGTGGTTAAACACAATCTAGATGTCAAAATCACTCAAATAATTTAACTAACAACAATGAAAAATAGTGTAAATCTAGGGTTTGAATCTTCTAATCTAAACAAAGATTAAATAAACAAAGAAACAAAATTAGATTATTAACTCAACTACTCAAGAGACAAGAAAGTTAAAAGCACTAACCTTGAATGGAGGAGTCGCCGCGTAGCGGGAGCCGGAATTGAGGTCGTCGACTATTGGAGCAGGGAGGGCCGAGTCGCCGCCAAAGGAAGTTGAAGATGCGGCAGCGAATCAGTGATGGCCGATTGGGGTGTTGGTGGGGGTGGGGGTTGGGGGGGGGGTGAAATTTCAGTTGAGCAGTGGGGATCAATTGTAGGGGAGGCTTTTTTAGGTTAGAGTTTAAGTATAATAGTTTAAGGGTAAAATCGAAATTTTCTAATTAAAAATGAGTGTAAAAAATTAACCCTTGCATGGTTCGAACTCACGACCTCGGGTGTGCGTGGAGCCTCTATTAACGCGCGCAACCAGCGAGCCAAGATTAGTGGATAGTTATTTTTTGAACTACATAATCTAATGGTTCACCGCATGAAAAACTATGAGTTTACCTAATATTTTGATGTTATAGGGTACACTATCCTCTTAAAAATGAATGGGGTCACTTGACTCGTACCCGTTGCCATAGTTCCGCCCCTGCATAGAACGCTAAAGCCCACCAATCACAATCTCCCTATCTAATTACCGGATTATTACTACGACACTGAATAAATTTAACTCGTTTAACTTTCTAATAAATGGCTCCTATTTTTAAGATTATACACTTATTACAAGCATATACATAAGATATATACAAGGAAACCACAAAACTGATTTATTTATTATTATTATTATTAATTATTACTTTGGGTATAATGTCTTATTATGCATGGATGCTTTCTGAGTTTGGGGTTTACAATAGACATTTCGGCTATGATGATAAAAGTAGAAATGGGTCGTTTATTATTAAAGGTTAAGAAGTGGGCTAAGTATCTGGGCTTTTGAGCTTGTAAGTGGGCTTATGAACGTGCAGCTGGGCCCGTTTGAGAATTTAAGGTTGCATTATTCATTCTAGAACACCCCCAATTCGCATTCTGTTTCTGTATCTTCGTTTTCATCTTTTTTAGGGTTCAACCTGCAATACATACATCTTAATTTGCAGGTTAAGTGGGTATTAACTTTTAACTTTTTAACTTTTAAAAAGTTAAAAAATTATTTTATAGTGTTTGACAATATAAATGTTTGTGAGTGAATATATTAATAAGTTAATTCATACTAACTTATTAACTTATTGAAAAAATCAATAAGTTAGTAAGTTGTGTTGTTTTTTTAGAAGCATTGCCAAACATACCCTAATTCTATATATGACTCGTGTTCATATGTTTAAGCTCGTACACGCTTCTTGTATAATAAACTCTTTTTTATTTGTCTTGTTGACAGATAATCACCGGATCAGAGCACGGCGGTGAACCATGGGTAATCGGTCCGGCATATTTCTAGCAACTGTCTTAATCGGTAAGTATTGATTTGCTTCCGTTTTTCAATTTTATCTTTGTTTTCGTGTACGAATCTAAAATATGATTTGCTTCCCGCATCGTCCTAGCGATCGTCTTAATCGGCAAATTGTCCACATATTGATTTGTTTCTGTTGCTACTATGTTTTCAGAAATTTAATTATTTATTTATTTATTTTTGTGTGTGTTTTTGTTTGAGTCCGAATGTGATTTGTTTCCAGCGTCGTTCTAACATAAACTTGATGTTTGATCATTAAGTTGAGTCAGTTCTAGTAGATCGAGTTTGTTTCTTCAAAGAAATATGGAAGATGGAAGATGGATGGAGTCTGTATACTAACATAAACTTGAATACTTGATCATTAAGTTGTAGCAGTTTGTTTTTACTTAGTAAGATGAAAGATGGATGAAGTTTATGTACTAACATTAGCGTGTTACAGGCTGTCTATTTGTGTTTTCATTTGCGCAACCGCAAGAGGTCGAGTTAGGAACTGTTATTGTTGGGATTGATCTTGGTTCCAGCACTTCTCGTGTTGGTGTTTATATGAAAGACCACGTTGAAATCATACCCAATGATCAAGGAAACCGCACCACACCAACATTTGTGGCTTTCACAGATTCTGAGACGTTGATCGGTGAGGCTGCAAAGAATCAGGCGGCTGTAAATGCCGAAAGGACCATCTTTGATGTTAAGAGCCTTATTGGGAGAGAGTATGTATGATCTTACAGTCGTTCCTGTGTAGATATTGGAATTAACTATCCTGTTTTATAAAGATTTTATCTTTCTTTGACAGATTTAAGGACAAAGAGGTTCAAAGAGTGATGAAACTCGCCCCGTACAAAATTGTGAACAAAGATGGGAAGCCTTATATCCATCCAGGTTCAAATCAAGGATGGAGAAACCAAGGTTTTCAGTCCTGAAGAGATTAGCGCCATGTTTCTTACCAAAATGAAGGAGACAGCCGAAGCGTTTCTTGGAAAGAAGATCACAGATGTTATTGTCCCAGCTCCGTGTAAGTAAATCAACACACAATATCTATCTATCTATCTATCTATATATATATATATATATATATTTATGCATGTAGTAATGTATGCATCCTTAAATTAACACTGATGGTGTCTGCAACATACTTCAATGATGCCCAATGGCAGGCTACCAAGGATGCTGCTTTGATTGCCGGTTTTAATGTTGTAAGAATGGTTGCTGAACCTGTGTCTGTTGCTTATGCATACGGTCTGCATAAGCAGTTAACTGAAAAGAACATTCTTGTTTTTGACCTTGGTGAAGACACATTTGATGTCAGTGTCTTGACCTTCGAGAATGGTATACTTGACTTTATTGAGACAACCCACACTCGTCTTGGAGGTACTTAAGGATTATTAGTACTTTTTATGATTTGCAAGTGGTTCTGTTTATAGCTCAAGAATGACAGGTTCTGTTTTCAAGGTGAGGACTTTAACCAAAGGATCATGGAACATTTGATCAAGTTGATCAAGAACAAGTATGGGAAAGACGTTAGCAAGGACAACAGGGCTCTTGTAAAGCTAAGAATGGAAGCTGAGCGCGCCAAGAGGGCATTGAGTAGCCAGCTTGAGGTTCGTGTTGAGGTCAAGTCACTCTTTGATGGTGTGGATTTCTCTGAGCCGTTGACTCGAGGTCAGTTTGAGGAGCTGAACAAGGACTTGTTCAGAAAGACCTTGGGACCCGTGAAGAAGGCCCTGGAGGATGCTGGCTTGAAGAAACACCAGATCGATGACGTCATTCTTGCTGGTGGGAGTAGCAACATTCCAATGGTTCAACAACTACTCAAGGATTATTTTGATGGGAAGGAACCAAAGAAGAGTGTGAACCCTGATGAGGCAGTCGTCGTTGGTGCTGCTATTATAAGCGACTATTTGACTGAGATATGGCAAAATCGCATGTGTTAGACTTTGCTTTACTGAGTTTATTAGCGACTATTTGACTGAGATATGGCAAAATCGAAGTCAGCTTTGATGTAAAAATTATATTGGTTTTGCTCACAGTATATTCAAATATCTAAATAACTCATATCACTTATATATTTACCTTATATTTTGTAATATTCTTTTCAAAATTTCACTCACTTATTTAAAAATAATAATAAATAAAATTCTATTTTCTATCACAATCTTTTCAAACTAATAAAATAATACCACTTTAATACTGATATCACACGATTAATATACATGTTTCTAAAATTCAAATATAAAATATGAAAATGGTCCTTTTATTGATTATAAGTTTGCAAAGTGATTATAGAAAGTGTATACATTAAAACTATTAGTCGATATCTTAGTAATGAAAATCAAATATCACATCAAATTTAAAAAAACAACTTATTATTCTTATCATCGTTACCTTTCATTGGTTATGTAAGTATAACCACTTATACCTACCTATTTGATTCACCACTTTATTGCAATTCACACACTACCTTAGTATATCTACCTTCGATGGTTATTTAAGTTTACCATAACTATCTTTACAATAGTCTATACTTAATATCAGGGTCACGTGTGATATTAAGTCATCTGGGAACACTATCAAGAATGAAATCATCATTGTAAAAGAACCTCATTAAGTCATGTTTGAACCAAAGACATTAACGATCCTAAGCCCAAAGTCTTTACTTAAACACTACCTTTGCATATCTAACTTCGATGGTTATTTAAGTTTACCATAGATATCTTTACAATAGTCTTTACTTAAACACTGATTTTATTGTTACTTACAGGAGATGATATAGTAAAACTTACGTGATTGCCTAAAAAATAACAACTATCATCTTATTATTACTTATATTTTGAGCGGACCACCACTAATGCATTAACTAAATAAAAAGCCAAGGATGTTGGAACAATTTCTTACAATACATAAAACATGCTCAGTACTATTGACATAATGATTCTAGTCCATTACTTTTTAACTCTTTTCTCCTTCTTCATTTCTTTCTTCTTTGGTAGATATATTAGTCAACAATATCATACATCAAGGGTATACATGTCTTTTGGCAGCCTCAGGGAATTGGAAAGAAGCTCCTGTATAATGTTCTGGCAAGTGAATCCTCGATATATATATGTATATGTATATTAAATGGGCTTCATTATTGGTTAGTGGGGTAAATGGGTAAAGAAAAACCATTTTTACCCTAAAATCTTCCCCATTTTAACCTTTATTAACCCTAAAATCTTCCCGCCTTTGGTTTCTTTTACTGCTCGCTCGGACATCGCCTACTTTGGGCTATCTACTACTCCGATTGAACAAGAATTCCGACCGATTGATGGTTTGTCTGCTCCTATTGAACTCACACGCACACTCTCACTGTCATTATTAGGTGAAATTAATTTGGTGATCACTGCTGAAGATAGTACAAATCGTTTACCTAATTACATGTTCGTTGGAAATGGTTCTGTCGATGTCTTAGGCACCATGAGTCGTTGGAAATTTGGTGTTTTTTTGATAGTGGAGGCCTAAAGCTCTATGTTTCTACACTCATTATCTTCCCGTTGAAGTTTTATTTTTCATGAACGTATTTTTATCTGATTTTTGTATTATCTTAGTGTTTTAGATAGTTATATGAATGTTGTTTTGTGTGAGTTTTATATCACAGAGTTGTATGTGGATTTCTTAACTTCACTCTTGTATGTTGTATGTGGACTCTTTTTCTGTAACATGGTTCTTATGTTTTATGTGGTTTTAAAATTATGACTATAGAGAACCGTGATGACTGATTACCAATACATATATATTGGGCATTCTTGCTTTAACTGTGTACAAACTGCAGTTACTTTTGATATATTCATCTTTACTCTCCTTTTGATGGTTATGTAAATTTCAGGTTATATTATATAGTTTGAGTATATGTGTGTCTCTCTATGCATATTTTTAATTAGGCCTTTGGTGGGGTTGTTGTTTGGTTGTTGTAAAGAGGTTTTTTGGTCATACTTAGTATACCGTCTCTTCCATTGTTGTTGGTTGTGCGTGGTCTTTTGTGCTTCGTATTGCTGATATACTGCCTATATTGAATCTTGGTGATATTTTGATTTCGGCATCTGTTGTTTCTTCTTTACATGTGTCTTTTGTTGAATCCTTTGAGCAATTGGTGGTTGATTCACGGGTACGTTTTCTGCAGTGCATTACATCCCCTATATGCCTCTGGTTGTTTAATTTTGTTTTATGTGTTGCTACTGATTTCTTTCGGGTAGTTACGCTTCTTCTTTGGTCCTAATAGTTTTATGGGTTTTGTAGTTTTAAATGTTGTTGGATGTATAAACTTTCTATTTAAGAAACAACTAATACTAAAATAAACTTTGAAGGATCTGCAAGCCTTTTACTTGCCTTGGTGATATAATCAGAAGCATGATTTATATCCACTTTGTTACTCACAACTACTATGTTTGATGACAGATTACAAAGCTAACAACGTATTCCTTGTTACCAACAATATAAGCAGCTGGACCTCATTACTTTTCAATCAACAAATCGAAGGTAATGTCCATGCAGCAATAGTTGTTAATTAGACATGGTTCTTATTATTCAACTTTAAATTACACGGTGGGGTTGTTGTTTGGCTGTTGTAAAGAACCATGTAATTTAAAGTTGAATAATAAGAACCATGTCTAATTAACAACTATTGTTGCATGGACATTACCTTCGATTTGTTGATTAAAAAGTAATGAGGTCCAGCTGCTTATATTGTTGGTAACAAGGAATACGGTGTTAGCTTTGTAATCTGTCATCAAACATAGTAGTTGTGAGTACAAAGTGGATATAAATCATGCTTCTGATTATATCACCAAGGCAAGTAAAAGGCTTGCACATCCTTCAAAGTTTATTTTAGTATTAGTTGTTTCTTAAATAGAAAGTTTATACATCCAACAACATTTAAAACTACAAAACCCATAAAACTATCAGGACCAAAGAAGAAGCGTAACTACCAGAAAGAAATCAGTAGCAACACATAAAACAAAATTAAACACCAGAGGCATACAGGGGATGTAATGCACTGCAGAAAACGTACCCGTGAATCAACCACCAATTGCTCAAAGGATTCAACAAAAGACACCTGTAAAGAAGAAACAACAGATGCCGAAATCAGAATATCACCAAGATTCAATATAGGCAGTATATCAGCAATACGAAGCACAAAAGACCACGCACAACCAACAACAACCAAAGAGACGGTATACTAATTCCTTTTAAAGTATGACCAAAAAACCTCTTTACAACAGCCAAACAACAACCCCACCAAAGGCCTAATTAATAATATGCATAGAGAGACGCATATACAGTCAAACTATATAATATAACCTAAAATTACATAACCATCAAAAGGAGAGTAAAGATGAATATATCAAAAGTAACTGCAGTTTGTACACAGTTAAAGCAAGAATGCCCAATATATATGTATTGGTAATCAGTCATCACGGTTCTCTACAGTCATAATTTTAAAACCACATAAAACATAAGAACCATGTTACAGAAAAAGAGTCCACATACAACATACAAGAGTGAAGTTAAGAAATCCACATAGAACCAAGATACAAGAATATGATTCAAATAAGAGGAACACAGAAACAAGATACAATGATTCCCATTCCCCCTAAACACCTCATCTTCATTCCATCCACCCCATGTGTTTTTTCATTCCATCTCTTTAAACTGTTAATTTTATACTCTAAGTTAGTCATTAGTGGTCCTCAAGAGATATATGAACAACTTTAGCCATATACCATCACACCACAATTACTGTAGTAGTAATAGTGACTTATAAATAATATAAAAACAAGGCAAACAACAAACATTATCAAAGACAATCATCTGCCCAGAATGTGAGATTGGACACATTCAGAGAAAAAAAAGACACATACATTAATTAAATTCCAAAATTGATACACCTTATAATAGATACACTATTGAGATAAACAACACCTCAAACTCGAAAGCAAACAATTTGTCATATAGATTTAATTTTTGATTTTATTTAGTAGAACTGTAGAACGCACTCGAAAGAGAACATATACGAAGACAGATGCACAAAACTACAATTCTTGTGCCGTTTTACCATAGAACCAAGAGAAGACCACACTTTGTGTGCATGTATGTGTATGTGAAGTGATCAGATGCTAAATTATCATGGTGCATTGTTGATTGATTTTATGGATTGATTATGGCGATTTGAAACTTGTATCTGAAATAATTTTTGGGTTATCCATTAAGATTATGGCTTTAAATTAGATATGTGTTCACTTTTGAAACGTTTGATCTAAGTATAACATCGATTTCAAATAGGAAAATAGAACATATGGAAGAATCAAAGTAATTTAAAGTTGAATAATAAGAACCATGTCTAATTACAACTATTGCTGCATGGACATTACCTTCGATTTGTTGATTGAAAAGTAATGAGGTCCAGCTGCTTATATTGTTGGTAACAAGGAATACGGTGTTAGCTTTGTAATCTGTCATCAAACATAGTAGTTGTGAGTAACAAAGTGGATATAAATCATGCTTCTGATTATATCACCAAGGCAAGTAAAAGGCTTGCACATCCTTCAAAGTTTATTTTAGTATTAGTTGTTTCTTAAATAGAAAGTTTATACATCCAACAACATTTAAAACTACAAAACCCATAAAACTATCAGGACCAAAGAAGAAGCGTAACTACCAGAAAGAAATCAGTAGCAACACACAAAACAAAATTAAACAACCAGAGGCATACAGGGGATGTAATGCACTGCAGAAAACGTACCCGTGAATCAACCACCAATTGCTCAAAGGATTCAACAAAACACCTGTAAAGAAGAAACAACAGATGCCGAAATCAGAATATCACCAAGATTCAATATAGGCAGTATATCAGCAATACGAAGCAAAAAGACCACGCACAACCAACAACAACCAAAGAGACGGTATACTAATTTCCTTTTAAAGTATGACCAAAAAACCTCTTTACAACAGCCAAACAACAACCCCACCAAAGGCCTAATTAATAATATGCATAGAGAGACGCATATATAGTCAAACTATATAATATAACCTAAAATTACATAACCATCAAAAGGAGAGTAAAGATGAATATATCAAAAGTAACTGCAGTTTGTACACAGTTAAAGCAAGAATGCCCAATATATATGTATTGGTAATCAGTCATCACGGTTCTCTACAGTCATAATTTTAAAACCACATAAAACATAAGAACCATGTTACAGAAAAAGAGTCCACATACAACATACAAGAGTGAAGTTAAGAAATCCACATAGAACCAAGATACAAGAATATGATTCAAATAAGAGGACACAGAAACAAGATACAATGATTCCCATTCCCCCTAAACACCTCATCTTCATTCCATCCACCCCATGTGTTTTTTCATTCCATCTCTTTAAACTGTTAATTTTATACTCTAAGTTAGTCATTAGTGGTCCTCAAGAGATATATATGAACAACTTTAGCCATATACCATCACACCACAATTACTGTAGTAGTAATAGTGACTTATAAATAATATAAAAACAAGGCAAACAACAAACATTATCAAAGACAATCATCTGCCCAGAATGTGAGATTGGACACATTCAGAGAAAAAAAAGACACATACATTAATTAAATTCCAAAATTGATACACCTTATAATAGATACACTATTGAGATAAACAACACCTCAAACTCGAAAGCAAACAATTTGTCATATAGATTTAATTTTTGATTTTATTAGTAGAACTGTAGAACGCACTCGAAAGAGAACATATACGAAGACAGATGCACAAAACTACAATTCTTGTGCCGTTTTACCATAGAACCAAGAGAAGACCACACTTTGTGTGCATGTATGTGTATGTGAAGTGATCAGATGCTAAATTATCATGGTGCATTGTTGATTGATTTTATGGATTGATTATGGCGATTTGAAACTTGTATCTGAAATAATTTTTGGGTTATCCATTAAGATTATGGCTTTAAATTAGATATGTGTTCACTTTTGAAACGTTTGATCTAAGTATAACATCGATTTCAAATAGGAAAATAGAACATATGGAAGAATCAAAGTAATTTAAAGTTGAATAATAAGAACCATGTCTAATTAACAACTATTGCTGCATGGACATTACCTTCGATTTGTTGATTGAAAAGTAATGAGGTCCAGCTGCTTATATTGTTGGTAACAAGGAATACGGTGTTAGCTTTGTAATCTGTCATCAAACATAGTAGTTGTGAGTAACAAAGTGGATATAAATCATGCTTCTGATTATATCACCAAGGCAAGTAAAAGGCTTGCAGATCCTTCAAAGTTTATTTTAGTATTAGTTGTTTCTTAAATAGAAAGTTTATACATCCAACAACATTTAAAACTACAAAACCCATAAAACTATCAGGACCAAAGAAGAAGCGTAACTACCAGAAAGAAATCAGTAGCAACACACAAAACAAAATTAAACAACCAGAGGCATACAGGGGATGTAATGCACTGCAGAAAACGTACCCGTGAATCAACCACCAATTGCTCAAAGGATTCAACAAAAGACACCTGTAAAGAAGAAACAACAGATGCCGAAATCAGAATATCACCAAGATTCAATATAGGCAGTATATCAGCAATACGAAGCAAAAAGACCACGCACAACCAACAACAACCAAAGAGACGGTATACTAATTTCCTTTTAAAGTATGACCAAAAAACCTCTTTACAACAGCCAAACAACAACCCCACCAAAGGCCTAATTAATAATATGCATAGAGAGACGCATATATAGTCAAACTATATATATAACCTAAAATTTACATAACCATCAAAAGGAGAGTAAAGATGAATATATCAAAAGTAACTGCAGTTTGTACACAGTTAAAGCAAGAATGCCCAATATATATGTATTGGTAATCAGTCATCACGGTTCTCTACAGTCATAATTTTAAAACCACATAAAACATAAGAACCATGTTACAGAAAAAGAGTCCACATACAACATACAAGAGTGAAGTTAAGAAATCCACATAGAACCAAGATACAAGAATATGATTCAAATAAGAGGAACACAGAAACAAGATACAATGATTCCCATTCCCCCTAAACACCTCATCTTCATTCCATCCACCCCATGTGTTTTTTCATTCCATCTCTTTAAACTGTTAATTTTATACTCTAAGTTAGTCATTAGTGGTCCTCAAGAGATATATATGAACAACTTTAGCCATATACCATCACACCACAATTACTGTAGTAGTAATAGTGACTTATAAATAATATAAAAACAAAGAAAACAACAAACATTATCAAAGACAATCATCTGCCCAGAATGTGAGATTGGACACATTCAGAGAAAAAAAAGACACATACATTAATTAAATTCCAAAATTGATACACCTTATAATAGATACACTATTGAGATAAACAACACCTCAAACTCGAAAGCAAACAATTTGTCATATAGATTTAATTTTTGATTTTATTTAGTAGAACTGTAGAACGCACTCGAAAGAGAACATATACGAAGACAGATGCACAAAACTACAATTCTTGTGCCGTTTTACCATAGAACCAAGAGAAGACCACACTTTGTGTGCATGTATGTGTATGTGAAGTGATCAGATGCTAAATTATCATGGTGCATTGTTGATTGATTTTATGGATTGATTATGGCGATTTGAAACTTGTATCTGAAATAATTTTTGGGTTATCCATTAAGATTATGGCTTTAAATTAGATATGTGTTCACTTTTGAAACGTTTGATCTAAGTATAACATCGATTTCAAATAGGAAAATAGAACATATGGAAGAATCAAAGTAATTTAAAGTTGAATAATAAGAACCATGTCTAATTAACAACTATTGCTGCATGGACATTACCTTCGATTTGTTGATTGAAAAGTAATGAGGTCCAGCTGCTTATATTGTTGGTAACAAGGAATACGGTGTTAGCTTTGTAATCTGTCATCAAACATAGTAGTTGTGAGTAACAAAGTGGATATAAATCATGCTTCTGATTATATCACCAAGGCAAGTAAAAGGCTTGCAGATCCTTCAAAGTTTATTTTAGTATTAGTTGTTTCTTAAATAGAAAGTTTATACATCCAACAACATTTAAAACTACAAAACCATAAAACTATCAGGACCAAAGAAGAAGCGTAACTACCAGAAAGAAATCAGTAGCAACACACAAAACAAAATTAAACAACCAGAGGCATACAGGGGATGTAATGCACTGCAGAAAACGTACCCGTGAATCAACCACCAATTGCTCAAAGGATTCAACAAAAGACACCTGTAAAGAAGAAACAACAGATGCCGAAATCAGAATATCACCAAGATTCAATATAGGCAGTATATCAGCAATACGAAGCAAAAAGACCACGCACAACCAACAACAACCAAAGAGACGGTATACTAATTTCCTTTTAAGTATGACCAAAAAACCTCTTTACAACAGCCAAACAACAACCCCACCAAAGGCCTAATTAATAATATGCATAGAGAGACGCATATATAGTCAAACTATATAATATAACCTAAAATTTACATAACCATCAAAAGGAGAGTAAAGATGAATATATCAAAAGTAACTGCAGTTTGTACACAGTTAAAGCAAGAATGCCCAATATATATGTATTGGTAATCAGTCATCACGGTTCTCTACAGTCATAATTTTAAAACCACATAAAACATAAGACCATGTTACAGAAAAAGAGTCCACATACAACATACAAGAGTGAAGTTAAGAAATCCACATAGAACCAAGATACAAGAATATGATTCAAATAAGAGGAACACAGAAACAAGATACAATGATTCCCATTCCCCCTAAACACCTCATCTTCATTCCATCCACCCCATGTGTTTTTTCATTCCATCTCTTTAAACTGTTAATTTTATACTCTAAGTTAGTCATTAGTGGTCCTCAAGAGATATATATGAACAACTTTAGCCATATACCATCACACCACAATTACTGTAGTAGTAATAGTGACTTATAAATAATATAAAACAAAGAAAACAACAAACATTATCAAAGACAATCATCTGCCCAGAATGTGAGATTGGACACATTCAGAGAAAAAAAAGACACATACATTAATTAAATTCCAAAATTGATACACCTTATAATAGATACACTATGAGATAAACAACACCTCAAACTCGAAAGCAAACAATTTGTCATATAGATTTAATTTTTGATTTTATTTAGTAGAACTGTAGAACGCACTCGAAGAGAACATATACGAAGACAGATGCACAAAACTACAATTCTTGTGCCGTTTTACCATAGAACCAAGAGAAGACCACACTTTGTGTGCATGTATGTGTATGTGAAGTGATCAGATGCTAAATTATCATGGTGCATTGTTGATTGATTTTATGGATTGATTATGGCGATTTGAAACTTGTATCTGAAATAATTTTTGGGTTATCCATTAAGATTATGGCTTTAAATTAGATATGTGTTCACTTTTGAAACGTTTGATCTAAGTATAACATCGATTTCAAATAGGAAAATAGAACATATGGAAGAATCAAAGTAATTTAAAGTTGAATAATAAGAACCATGTCTAATTAACAACTATTGCTGCATGGACATTACCTTCGATTTGTTGATTGAAAAGTAATGAGGTCCAGCTGCTTATATTGTTGGTAACAAGGAATACGGTGTTAGCTTTGTAATCTGTCATCAAACATAGTAGTTGTGAGTAACAAAGTGGATATAAATCATGCTTCTGATTATATCACCAAGGCAAGTAAAAGGCTTGCAGATCCTTCAAAGTTTATTTTAGTATTAGTTGTTTCTTAAATAGAAAGTTTATACATCCAACAACATTTAAAACTACAAAACCATAAAACTATCAGGACCAAAGAAGAAGCGTAACTACCAGAAAGAAATCAGTAGCAACACACAAAACAAAATTAAACAACAGAGGCATACAGGGGATGTAATGCACTGCAGAAAACGTACCCGTGAATCAACCACCAATTGCTCAAAGGATTCAACAAAAGACACCTGTAAAGAAGAAACAACAGATGCCGAAATCAGAATATCACCAAGATTCAATATAGGCAGTATATCAGCAATACGAAGCAAAAAGACCACGCACAACCAACAACAACCAAAGAGACGGTATACTAATTTCCTTTTAAAGTATGACCAAAAAACCTCTTTACAACAGCCAAACAACAACCCCACCAAAGGCCTAATTAATAATATGCATAGAGAGACGCATATATAGTCAAACTATATAATATAACCTAAAATTTACATAACCATAAAAAGGAGAGTAAAGATGAATATCAAAAGTAACTGCAGTTGTACACAGTTAAAGCAAGAATGCCCATATATATGTATTGGTAATCAGTCATCACGGTTCTCTACAGTCATAATTTTAAAACCACATAAAACATAAGAACCATGTTACAGAAAAAGAGTCCACATACAACATACAAGAGTGAAGTTAAGAAATCCACATAGAACCAAGATACAAGAATATGATTCAAATAAGAGGAACACAGAAACAAGATACAATGATTCCCATTCCCCCTAAACACCTCATCTTCATTCCATCCACCCCATGTGTTTTTTCATTCCATCTCTTTAAACTGTTAATTTTATACTCTAAGTTAGTCATTAGTGGTCCTCAAGATATATATGAACAACTTTAGCCATATACCATCACACCACAATTACTGTAGTAGTAATAGTGACTTATAAATAATATAAAACAAAGAAAACAACAAACATTATCAAAGACAATCATCTGCCCAGAATGTGAGATTGGACACATTCAGAGAAACAAAAAGACACATACATTAATTAAATTCCAAAATTGATACACCTTATAATAGATACACTATTGAGATAAACAACACCTCAAACTCGAAAGCAAACAATTTGTCATATAGATTTAATTTTTGATTTTATTTAGTAGAACTGTAGAACGCACTCGAAAGAGACATATACGAAGACAGATGCACAAAACTACAATTCTTGTGCCGTTTTACCATAGAACCAAGAGAAGACTACACTTTGTGTGCATGTATGTGTATGTGAAGTGATCAGATGCTAAATTATCATGGTGCATTGTTGATTGATTTTATGGATTGATTATGGCGATTTGAAACTTGTATCTGAAATAATTTTTGGGTTATCCATTGAGATTATGGCTTTAAATTAGATATGTGTTCACTTTTGAAACGTTTGATCTAAGTATAACATCGATTTCAAATAGGAAAATAGAACATATGGAAGAATAAAAGTAATTTAAAGTTGAATAATAAGAACCATGTCTAATTAACAACTATTGCTGCATGGACATTACCTTCGATTTGTTGATTGAAAAGTAATGAGGTCCAGCTGCTTATATTGTTGGTAACAAGGAATACGGTGTTAGCTTTGTAATCTGTCATCAAACATAGTAGTTGTGAGTAACAAAGTGGATATAAATCATGCTTCTGATTATATCACCAAGGCAAGTAAAAGGCTTGCACATCCTTCAAAATTTATTTTAGTATTAGTTGTTTCTTAAATAGAAAGTTTATACATCCAACAACATTTAAAACTACAAAACCCATAAAACTATCAGGACCAAAGAAGAAGCGTAACTACCAGAAAGAAATCAGTAGCAACACATAAAACAAAATTAAACAACCAGAGGCATACAGGGGATGTAATGCACTGCAGAAAACGTACCCGTGAATCAACCACCAATTGCTCAAAGGATTCAACAAAAGACACCTGTAAAGAAGAAACAACAGATGCCGAAATCAGAATATCACCAAGATTCAATATAGGCAGTATATCAGCAATACGAAGCACAAAAGACCACGCACAACCAACAACAACCAAAGAGACGGTATACTAATTTCCTTTTAAAGTATGACCAAAAAACCTCTTTACAACAGCCAAACAACAACCCCACCAAAGGCCTAATTAAAAATGTGCATAGAGAGACACAAAAATTTACATAAAAGAAACCAAAGGCGGGAAGATTTTTGTTCAATCGGAGCAGTATTCTTGTTCAATCGGAGCAGTAGAAAGCCCAAAGTAGGCGATGTCCGAGCGAGCAGTAAAAGAAACCAAAGGCGGGAAGATTTTAGGGTTAATAAAGGTTAAAATTAGGAAGATTTTAGGGTAAAAATGGTTTTTCTTTACCCATTTGCCCCACTAAGCCCAATAATGAAGCACATTTAATATACATATATACATATATATATCGAGAATTCACTTGCCAGAATATTACACAGGAGCTTCCTCCCAATTCCCTGAGGCTGCCGAAAGACATGTTCTATTTTCCTATTTGAAATCGATGTTATACTTAGATCAAACGTTTCAAAAGTGAACACATATCTAATTTAAAGCCATAATCTCAATGGATAACCCAAAAATTATTTCAGATACAAGTTTCAAATCGCCATAATCAATCCATAAAATTAATCAACAATGCACCATGATAATTTAGCATCTGATCACTTCACATACACATACATGCACACAAAGTGTAGTCTTATGTTGGTTCTATGGTAAAATGGCACAAGAATTGTAGTTTTGTGCATCTGTCTTCGTATATGTTCTCTTTCGAGTGCGTTCTACAGTTCTACTAAATAAAATCAAAAATTAAATCTATATGACAAATTGTTTGCTTTCGAGTTTGAGGTGTTGTTTATCTCAATAGTGTATCTATTATAAGGTGTATCAATTTTGGAATTTAATTAATGTATGTGTTTTTTTTCTCTGAATGTGTCCAATCTCATATTCTGGGCAGATGATTGTCTTTGATAATGTTTGTTGTTTGCCTTGTTTTTATATTATTTATAAGTCACTACTACTACTACTACAGTAATTGTGGTGTGATGGTATATGGCTAAAGTTGTTCATATATAAGTCCATTCGCCATCGCTTGTCCAAGCATCTGGACTTCGCGTTCCACCAAGACAGAGCTGCACCCTCTAAAGTCCCGGTGGCATACTTTACTTGATCCGCGGGTGGACAGTTACATTTGGAGAAGACAGACTCAGTCTTCTCGAACCAGCGTACAAGCCCTACAACACCCTCTGTACCGCTGTAGGTGTGGGGTTTACAGTCCATAAAGGAATTGTAGGTACACACTGGTGGTCCTGTTTTAACACAACACACATTAATCAGACATCCTATACAGTTATGAAGGATATCCGATTTATCTTTCTATCATTGTTTACCTGCTGGCTGACCCGCGTGGGCAGCAGCCACTGCCGCCTGAACATGCTCATTAATTAGAGCAGCCAATTCTACGGGGGTCATGTTAATAGCACCACCACCCTGTTCTCCGGTGCCACGTCCACGTCCGCGTCCACGACCACGTCCACGTCCACGTCCACGGGCATCCATTCTTTTCACTTTACATTCACAAATACAATAATGAGTAACATCAAACATATTTAACTCATTGAAGCATAGTAAACAGTAAATAAAAGAAATAACGAATCATCACAACCACAACATTCATAACAAAAATAATAACCAAAGTAAATAAATTGTAAATGAGTCACAATGTATTTTTATCAATGTCAAAATTGAAGTTTGTCGTTCGTGTGGGGAAACAACCCTTCCCACATAGGTTTCAAAAAGAAAACACTACGTAGTCTAAGTCATATAAAGAAGTCAATCGACAAGATCTGACCCATCTCTATCATCCTCCATCTCCTCCGGTTCCTCCTCCTCGGGTCTCTCCTCGGGATCCTCCTCATCCTCAGGGTCTGTTGCAGGAGCAGGAGCTATAGCAATCTGAAGTGCCGCTAGTTGAGCTTCTAAAATGGCAATCCTATTATCGGCTACGGCGTCCCGCTGTTCACGAGCAGTCATGCGCCCTTGGAGTGCCATAAGACCATCCTGCATATGGTGACAACCGTTCAGGGTCTTCCTGTGTTGTTCCTCGAGTTCATCCAATTGATGTCTCAGGTTGTACACCTCTTGCTGTAGTGTACAGACATCACCCGTGAGCCGCCTTACTCGATGTTGTTCAGTGTCCAGTGCAGCCATTAGTGCAGCAATTAGTTGCTCGTTGGACTGCACCGTCCGTGGGAGTGAAGGCATTGGTTGGTCGGCATTGTTCCTAGTCCTGGGCCTCGGGACATGTACGCGCTCCCTAAACATGATATGATCAACAAATCTAGGATAGAAACGCCAGTCTCGTGGAGGGTCACGCTTTATCAATGCAAAGGGTTGATCCCAGTCAATCTCCTCTCGAGGATAAGCCAGTCGGGGCCAATCGAATCCATCATCAGGTACAGGTGTGGGAGGTGGGGATTCAGATCGTGCAGGTGATTCAGGTCGTTTACCCGGAGCTCTCGAAGACGATGCCATTCTGCAGAGAGTATGCCGTGTATGCCAATGAGTATACAGTAGATGGGAATAAGGCACATGTAACTAATTAACTGTGTGCGGTTATAGTCTAGTGTGTATGCAACCTAGTTCCTTATAACCAATGGCTCTGATACCAATCTGTCACACCCTCAAAATCCACTTGTGGAGTTTTATCGCGAGGCGTGTGAACAAACCAGGATCACAGTCAATAGTTACTCAGAACGACTCTATATGCCATAATTTAAATAAAATCAACCAAAGTACAAACTTTAAACAGTGCGGAAGCGTTTTGAAAACAACCCAAAGAAATAAAGTTTAACTATGGCAAAACATGTGCCAACCCAAAAGAGTAAACAATAATTATTAAAATTCTAAAATTGTCTTGAAGACCGAGTCTTAGAATGCAGTGAACCATGCAGTGCTCCTATGGCAAGCAAGCTAATGACCTGAGAATAACATACTAAAATGTCAACACAATGGTTGGTGAGTTCAAGAGATATTCAAACATAAACAGTTTAATAATAGAGATATACAAGTAGCGCATTGTAACAGATAGCTAGTCCATTAACAATAAATATTATTTCATAGTGATTTCGCAATTGAAGCTGACTGTGTTATGTTGTTGCCTCCTTCCACGACTTTACAGGTCATGACAATGTTCATTAGGACAACTTGCACCCAGTTGACCTCGAGTCACACAGGTGGGGCTCGTCAGACCCAGTAGTACTACCCAAATTTCCCCGCTATTCAATATTAACAATTCGAAAGTGTGAGGACTTTCCCATGATATCAACACTATACAATATTGTACACAACTTGAATATATAAAACGTTTGTGTTTTACCAGTATGCTATCTCCCCCAAAAGAGATTAAATAAAAAGTGGGGCATGAACTCACCTGATATGCGTATAGATACTTAGAGTTTGACTTGTCAAACAGAATAGACAGATAACCTTCAGAGGTTACCTAGATCATATAAGTACATTAGTACGTAAAATCAAAGAACATGTGAAACCCTAAGTACACTACAACCAAGGACTCAAGATTTCAAACAAAACAGACATGTTTGACCTAGTTGACCCGTTTGACCCGTTGGTGACTTTATGTGTTGTAAATCATTCAAGTAATCATACACATATATCATACATAGCTAACATTCAAACAGATCATATGTATGCTATATCATCCAGGTGTAACACTTAGATCATCATACAACCAAGTATCATACAAGTCATGCGAATCTAGACCATTAACATATCCACTAGTTATAACACAACTAACATGTCACACAAAGATCAAACCATTCACCACATGTCATGTGAAGCCACTCACGACTTCACATCCTAACCCTGCCAATCCTACTAAGTAGGGGCCTTAGATTCGCACGCATGTATGATGATCATAACCATATTCATTAACTATATGCATTGCATTCAACAACATCACAACAATCAATTTCCAGTCCCAAACATTATGTCTTACTACTAATCAACATCCAAATCATACATGATCATAAATGTCCAAATATCATTCATGATTACCCCGTGATCACATACAACCAAATTACCATGTTCTACCACATTAGAATTTATCCATGATCATACTAACATGCTCCTAACATCCCAAACATGTTCAAACTACCATTTTTCAGACTTTATGCAAATAAAGTTTCCCTTTTGGGAAAGTACATCCCAACATCTATCAATCACCCAATGTATTCATGAATTTATCATAATTATACCATCTCAAGCTCATAACAATATCTAGACATGATCAACAATACCTAATCACCATAATCTAACAATCTTCATGAACAAAAGTTTCTACTTTTGGCAAACTATGAACAACAACATCCATTCAAAGATTTCTAGCATTCATAACAATAATCTAGCATCTAATCATCATCATGAACACATCCATAACATCAATCCATCACTAGATCATCATTACATGCAAAATAAAGTTACTATTATTAGTAACCTATGAACACCAACTTCAATTCACCAATTTCTTGCAAAATCAATGTAACCTAGCATTCATACAACCTACTAATCATCATACATTTATCAAACAATCATCAATTTCACATAATCATGCCATTTTGAACTAAGGTTTGCTTCATAATCAAAGTTCATGATCAATCCACTAAAAACATAGAATTCATGCATAATCAACATTAAACAACATGTAATCAATCCAACTAACATACTAACATCATCAAACAACATCAAATTCAACCCCATGAAGCCCTATTCACGCATTTAGGTTTGGCCCTCAACAAGAATCCACAAAAACGCGAAAAATCTAACCTTTAAACGTGCTATAGCTTGCAATTGATGATTCCTACGTGTTGTATGCCTTGTAATCGAACCAAATCGATGCTTTGATGCTTGTTCTAGGTCGAAATCGCAATGGTGAGAGGTTGAGAGGTGAAGTCGCGGCCGAATAGGGGTGGGGATTAGGGTTTGGGTGTTTTGTTTAATTTTAATTTCCATATTACCCTTTTAGCCCTTTGTAAAGTGTTTTTTTGTATTTTATAAAAACTAGGCTTTAAACTCTTTGTAAAGTATTTTTAACTTAATAATATAAAGATATAAACTAATGAAAAACATTATATATCTTATCTTTATAAAAACACAAGACATACGAATAAATGGGCACGTGTCCGCGTTACGCGATAAAATTCACCGTTAACGTTTAAATTGTGTAAACACATAAGCATAACAAAATAATCACATAATCAATTAGATTCTCATCAATTTAACATTATCTATTATTATTAGGTCACCAACGTTAAACGACAACTAGTGTGTGTTCACGACACGTGTATGCAAGACTTAACGGAACTAACGGAGTTTGGTAACGGAAATTTTGCCGGATGTCACATTATCCCCATGTTGAAAGAATTTTCGTCCCAAAAATTGCGTTACATGGTGAGAGTGTTCCATCACTGGTCTACTGCATTGGCACACAGAAATCGAAATCGAGTGAGTTTGGATGAGTTGTCACATCATCCCCATGTTGAAAGAAATTTCGTCCGAAATTTAAATCAATACCTTCGTCTGCTGGCATCGGCCCTTCGAATAGTTAAAGGTACTTAAGCTTCATTTGATCTTCTCGTTCCCATGTGAATTCCGGTCCATGTCGCGAATTCCAACGGATTTTGACAATAGGTATCTTGCTTTGCTTAAGTGTTTTCACCTCACGGTCCATCACCTCAACTGGTTCTTCAATAAAACGCAATTGTTCATCCACTTGAATTTCTTCTAGAGGTATGACCATTGTTTCATCAGTTATGCACTTCTTCAGGTTGACACGTGAAATACATCATGGATTCCACTTAGCGAATCAGGTAGGGCTAGTCGATAGGCTACTGGACCTATTCTTTTCACTATTTCAAATGGTCCAACATACCTCGGGTTTAGCTTCCCTCACTTGCCAAACCGAACTACGCCTTTCTATGGTGAAACTTTCAATAAAACCTTGTCACCAACCTGAAACTCTAAAGGCTTCCGTCTCTTGTCAGCATAGCTCTTTTGTCTGTCTCGCGCTGCGGCCATACGGTTCCGTATCTGTATAATCTTCTCAGTTGTCTCATGAATTAACTCGGGACCTGTTATCTGACTATCACCAATTTCTGCCCAGCAAACTGGTGATCGGCATTTTCTCCCATACAGCGCATCGAAAGGTGCTGCCTGTATACTAGTATGATAACTGTTGTTATAAGAAAACTCCACCAATGGCAGGTGAATTTCCCAGTTATTCCCGAAGTCAATCACACAAGCACGTAGAATATCCTCCAACGTCTGTATAGTACGCTCACTCTGGCCATCCGTCTGTGGGTGATATGCAGTACTCATATCCAACCGTGTACCCAAGGATTTCTGCAATGACTGCCAGAAGTGTGACGTGAAACGAGCCTCACGATCGGAAATAATTGAGGTCGGTACACCATATCTCGAAACGATCTTTTTGAGGTACAGTCGAGTTAATTTCTCCATCTTATCAGTTTCCTTAATTGCAAGGAAGTGAGCAGACTTTGTCAATCGATCCACAATAACCCATATCGTGTCACAACTAGTACTAGTCCGGGGTAGCTTAGTAATAAAATCCATGGAGATCTGTTCCCATTTCCACATTGGAATCTCAGGTTGTTGTAACAGTCCGGATGGTTTTTGATATTCCACTTTTACTTTCGAGCAGGTCAAACACTTGCTCACATACGTAGCTACATCCGCTTTCATGTTAGGCCACCAATAGTGCGCCTTTAGGTCATGATACATCTTGTCGGATCCAGGATGTATAGAATACTTAGATTTGTGTGCCTCGCTCATAACTAAATCTCTCCGATTTCCATAAACAGGCACCCAAAGTCTATCCATGAAATACCGAATTCCATCCTCTTTCACCACTAGCTGTTTATCCATTCCCCTTAACGACTCAGAACCAATATTTTCTACTTTTAAAGCTTCTATCTGTGCCTCCTTAACTTGTTCAGGCAGTTGGGTACTGATAGTAAGCTGTAGAGCTCGCACCCGTCGGGGTTTAGCTGTTTCTTCCTACTTAGGGCATCGGCAACTACGTTCGCATTTCCCGGATGATACTTAATTGCGCAATCATAATCATTTAGTAGTTCCACCCAACGTCGCCGCCTCATATTCAACTCTTTTTTGCTCGAAGATATGTTGAAGACTCTTGTGATCGGTGTAGATAGTGCACTTGGTACCGTACAAGTAATGTCTCCGGATCTTTAAGGCAAAAACCACTGCACCCAATTCTAAGTCATGGGTGGTATAGTTCTTCTCATGAACCTTTAGTTGTCTCGAGGCGTAGGCTATCACCTTATCTCGTTGCATCAAGACACAACCCAATCCTTGAATGGATGCATCGCAATACACCACAAAGTCATTCGTTCCCTCTGGTAATGCTAATATCAAGCAGTACAGAGTTTTTGTTTTAATAATTGGAAAGCTGATTCTGACTCTCACTCCATTTTTATGTCGTTCCTTTGTGGGTCAAGGCAGTGAGAGGTTGTGCGATCTTAGAAAATCCTTCTATGAATCGCGGTAGTATCCTGCTAATCCCAGAAATTATCTTATCTCGCTCGGCGTTTTGGGTGTAGTCCAATTCTTTATCACCTCAATTTTGGCAGGATCACGTGTATCCCTTTCTCATTAACAATATGACCTAGGAATTGCACTTCTCTTATCCAAAAGTCACACTTTGAGAACTTAGCATACAGCTGCTCATTTTTCAACAGTTCCAAGATCATTCGTAAGTGCTCTTCATGCTCCTCCTTGGTCCTAGAATATATCAGTATATCATCGATGAACACAATGACAAACTGATCAAAATAAGGTTTGCACACGCGGTTCATGAGGTCCATGAACACAACAGGTGCATTAGTCAACCCAAAAGGCATGACTAAGAACTCATAATGACCATAACGAGTACGAAACGCAGTATTGGGAATGTCTTCTTCTCGAACTCTAAGTTGGTGATAACCAGATCTCAAGTCAATCTTCGAATAATAGCTTGACCCTTGAAGCTGATCGAACAAATCGTCGATACGATGTAAAGGGTATCGGTTCTTGACTGTTACTTTGTTTAACTCTCTATAATCGATGCACATCCGGAATGTGCCATCCTTATTCTTAACAAAAAGAACAGAAGCTCCCCAGGTGATGTACTAGGTCGAATAAAACCCTTATCCAAAAGCTCCTGGAGTTGTGACGACAACTCCTGTAGTTCGTTCGGTGCTAATCGATAAGGTGCCCTAGCAATCGGAGCTGCGCGGGAGTCAACTCAATCTGGAATTCCACAAGGCGGTGAGGTGGTACTCAGGAAGATCCTCTGGGACACCTCTGGAAAATCGCGTACTATGGGAATATCCTCCATTTTCCTTTCTTCTGCCTGCTTATCGGTTACAAGTGCAGAATAGCCACACGACCCTTTCGTAATAACTTTTGAGCTTTCATGTATGAGATGATGCCTATCACAGCACCACTTCTATCACCTCTGACGGTAAGGATTTTATCATCAACAGGGATTCGTATGATCTTCTCATGACATATGACTTCCGCTTGCTTGCTGGAGAGCCAATCCATGCCTATCACAACATCAAAACTCCTCAGCGTAACATGCATAAGATCTATAGCGAAAGTATGACCAGCAAGTTCTATCTTACAGTCTTTAAGGATATGCGTTACATGGATTTGTTTACCGTCGGCTAATTCCACGGTGTATTTAGATTCTAAAGCAGAGGATATATCACTTAAAAGACTATAGAACTTTAAGGACACAAAACTCCTATCGGCTCCAGTATCAAATAGTACCGTAGCAAAACAACCATTAACAGGGAATCTACCAGTAATAGTTGTGGGATCATTTAGAGCCTCACCTGAGCCAATGACGAAGGCTCTCCCCTTGGCTCCATCTTTATTGCCGCCATTACCAGTACCATTTCCTCCGTTGTTGTTATTATTACCATTGTTGTTGTTGTTACCGTGGTGGTTGGTATTGTTGTTGTTGTTGTTGTTGCCATTACCGTTCCTCCTTAGTTGTGGGCAGTTTTGCCTGTAATGCCCTTCTTTCCCACATTCAAAACAACCCTTGGGAGTTTCTTGAGGTTGTTGTGGCCTCCTTACTAGTTCACCACGACAATCCTTAGCAGCGTGTCCAATTTTTCCACAACGTTGACACTTGAAACTATCACACCTTCCCACATGATGGTAATTACACCGAGTGCACTTCGGATGCCTACCACCATAACCACTGGGTCCTTGATTATTTGTAGGCGTCTAGTTGGAGTTACGGTTATTGTCAAACCTCCGTTGCTATTAAACCGGCTGTTGTTGCTGTTGAGGTTGAGATTGACCACTAGAAGATGATATGCTTTGCTGTTGTTGGCATTATCCCACTTTCTTTTGTTGTCGGGCACGCTTGCCACATCGCCCCGTTTGGGTAGACGTCCTTGCTCCACGGCTTGGTCAGTTAGCCTGTGAGCTAGTTGGATGGCTTGCTGAATTGTGGCTGGGTTGGAAGCAGTTACCACTACTTTGGATTTCGGGTACCAATCCCCGTATGTAATGCTCTATCCTTTTATGCACAGCTCATTCAACATTCCCGGGCACAAAGTTGCTAATTCATGGGTTCTGGTGGTGTAAGCCTCAATTTCTGAGCCCTGTATTTTCAATTGCCAGAACTCCATCTCTAACTTCTGCACTTCGCTGCGAGGACAGTACTCCTCGGTCATCATTGCTTGAACTCATCCCATGGAAGTCCATTCGCCATCGCTTGTCCAAGCATCTGGACTTGCGCGTTCCACCAAGACAGAGCTGCACCCTCTAAAGTCCCGGTGGCATACTTTACTTGATTCGCGGGTGGACAGTTACATTTGGAGAAGACAGACTCAGTCTTCTCGAACCAGCGTACAAGCCCTACAGCACCCTCTGTACCGCTGTAGGTGTGGGGTTTACAGTCCATAAAGGAATTGTAGGTACACACTGGTGGTCCTGTTTTAACACAACACACATTAATCAGACATCCTATACAGTTATGAAGGATATCAGATTTATCTTTCTATCATTGTTTACCTGCTGGCTGACCCGCGTGGGCAGCAGCCACTGCCGCCTGAACATGCTCATTATTAGAGCAGCCATTCTACGGGGGTCATGTTAATCACCACCACCCTGTTCTCCGGTGCCACGTCCACGTCCGCGTCCACGACCACGTCCACGTCCACGTCCACGTCCACGGGCGTCCATTCTTTTCACTTTACATTCACAAATACAATAATAAGTAACATCAAACATATTTAACTCATTAGCATAGTAAACAGTAAATAAAAGAAATAACGAATCATCACAACCACAACATTCATAACAAAAATAATAACCAAAGTAAATAAATGTAAATGAGTCACAATGTATTTTTATCAATGTCAAAATTGAAGTTTGTCGTTCGTGTGGGGAAACAACCCTTCCCACATAGGTTTAAAAAAGAAAACACTACGTAGTCTAAGTCATATAAAGAAGTCAATCGACAACATCTGACCCATCACTATCATCCTCCATCTCCTCCGTTCCTCCTCCTCGGGTCTCTCCTCGGGATCCTCCTCATCCTCAGGGTCTGCTGCAGGAGCAGGAGCTATAGCAATCTGAAGTGCCGCTAGTTGAGCTTCTAAAATGGCAATCCTATTATCGGCTACGGCGTCCCGCTGTTCACGAGCAGTCACGCGCCCTTGGAGTGCCATAAGACCATCCTGCATATGTTGACAACCGTTCAGGGTCTTCCTGTGTTGTTCCTCGAGTTCATCCAATTGATGTCTTAGGTTGTACACCTCTTGCTGTAGTGTACAGACATCACCCGTGAGCCGCCTTACTCGATGTTGTTCAGTGTCCAGTGCAGCAATTAGTTGCTCGTTGGACTGCACCGTCCGTGGGAGTGAAGGCATTGGTTGGTCGGCATTGTTCCTAGTCCTGGGCCTCGGGACATGTACGCGCTCCCTAAACATGATATGATCAACAAATATAGGATAGAAACGCCAGTCCGGAGGGTCACGCTTTATCAATGCAAAGGGTTGATCCAGTCAATCTCCTCTCGAGGATAAGCCAGTCGGGGCCAATCGAATCCATCATCAGGTACAGGTGTGGGAGGTGGGGATTCAGATCGTGCAGGTGATTCAGGTCGTTTACCCGGAGCTCTCGAAGACGATGCCATTCTGCAGAGAGTATGCCGTGTATGCCAATGAGTATACAGTAGATGGAATAAGGCACATGTAACTATTAACTGTGTGCGGTTATAGTCTAGTGTGTATGCAACCTAGTTCCTTATAACCAATGGCTCTGATACCAATCTGTCACACCCTCAAAATCCACTTGTGAGTTTTATCGCGAGGCGTGTGAACAAACCAGGATCACAGTCAATAGTTACTCAGAACGACTCTATATGCCATAATTTAATAAAATCAACCAAAGTACAAACTTTAAACAGTGCGGAAGCGTTTTGAAAACAACCCAAAGAAATAAAGTATAACTATGGCAAAACATGTGCCAACCCAAAAGAGTAAACAATAATTTAAATTCTAAAATTGTCTTGAAGACCGAGTCTTAGAATGCAGTGAACCATGCAGTGCTCCTATGAAGCAAGCTAATGACCTGAGAATAACATACTAAAATGTCAACACAATGGTTGGTGAGTTCAAGAGATATTCAAACATAAACAGTTTAATAATAGAGATATACAAGTAGCGCATTGTAACAGATAGCTAGTCCATTAACAATAAATATTATTTCATAGTGATTTCGCAATTGAAGCTGACTGTGTTATGTTGTTGCCTCCTTCCACGACTTAACAGGTCATGACAATGTTCATTAGGACAACTTGCACCCAGTTGACCTCGAGTCACACAGGTGGGGCTCGTCAGACCCAGTAGTACTACCCAAATTTCCCCGCTATTCAATATAACAATTCGAAAGTGTGAGGACTTTCCCATGATATCAACACTATACAATATTGTACACAGCTTGAATATATAAAACGTTTGTGTTTACCAGTATGCTATCTCCCCCAAAAGAGATTAAATAAAAAGTGGGGCATGAACTCACCTGATATGCGTATAGATACTTAGAGTTTGACTTGTCAAACAGAATAGACAGACAACCTTCAGAGGTTACCTAGATCATATAAGTACATGAGTACGTAAAATCAAAGAACATGTGAAACCCTAAGTACACTACAACCAAGGACTCAAGATTTCAAACAAAACAGACATGTTTGACCTAGTTGACCCGTTTGACCCGTTGGTGACTTTATGTGTTGTAAACCATTCAAGTAATCATACACATATATCATACATAGCTAACATTCAAACATATCATATGTATGCTATATCATCTAGGTGTAACACTTAGATCATCATACAACCAAGTATCATACAAGTCATGCGAATCTAGAACATTAACATATCCACTAGTTATAACACAACTAACATGTCACACAAAGATAAAACCACTCACCACATGCCATGTGAAGCCACTCACGACTTCACATCCTAAACCCTACCAATCCTACTAAGTAGGGGCCTTAGATTCGCACGCATGTATGATGATCATAACCATATTCATTAACTATATGCATTGCATTCAACAACATCACAACAATCAATTTCCAGTCCCAAACATGATGTCCTACTACTAATCAACATCCAAATCATACATGATCATAAATGTCCAAATATCATTCATGATTACCCTGGCATCACATACAACCAAATTACCATGTTCTACCACATTAGAATTTATCCATGATCATACTAACATGCTACTAACATCCCAAACATGTTCAAACTACCATTTTTCAGACTTTATGCAAATAAAGTTTCCCTTTTGGGAAAGTACATCCCAACAACTATCAACCACCCAATGTATTCATGAATTCATCATAATTATACCATCTCAAGCTCATAACAATATCTAGACATGATTAACAATTCCTAATCACCATAATCTAACAATCTTCATGAACAAAGGTTTTTACTTTTGGCAAGCTATGAACAACAACATCCATTCAAAGATTTCTAGCATTCATAACAACAATCTAGCATCTAATCATCATCATGAACACATCCATAACATCAATCCATCGCTAGATCATCATTACATGCAAAATAAAGTTAATATTATTAGTAACCTATGAACACCAACTTCAATTCACCAATTTCTTGCAAAATCAATGTAACCTAGCATTCACACAACCTACTAATCATCATACATTCATCAAACAATCATCAATTCACATAATCATGCCATTTTCGAACTAGGGTTTGCTTCATAATCAAAGTTCATGATCAATCCACTAAAAACATAGAATTCATGCATAATCAATGTTAAACAACATGTATCAATCCAACTAACATACTAACATCATCAAACAACATCAAATTCGACCCCATGAAGCCCCATTCACGCATTTAGGTTCAGCCCTCAACAAGAATCCACAAAAACACGAAAAATCTAACCTTTAAACGTGCTATAGCTTGCAATTGATGATTCCTACGTGTTATATGCCTTGTAATCGAACCAAATCGATGCTTTGATGCTTGTTCTAGGTCGAAATCGCAATGGTGAGAGGTTGAGAGGTGAAGTCGCGGCCGAATAGGGGTGGGGATTAGGGTTTGGGTGTTTTGTTTAATTTTAATTTCCATATTACCCTTTTAGCCCTTGTAATTTGTATTTTATAAAAACTAGGCTTTAAACTCTTTGTAAAGTGTTTTTAACTTAATAATATAAAGAAATAAACTAATGAAAAACATTATATATCTTATCTTTATAAAAACACAAGACATACGAATAAATGGGCACGTTTTCGCGTTACGCGATAAAATTCACGTTAACGTTTAAATTGTGTAAACACATAAGCATAACACAATAATCATATAATCAATTAGATTCTCATTAAATTAACATTATCCATTATTATTAGGTCACCAACGTTAAACGACAACTAGTGTGTGTTCACGACACGTGTATACAAGACTAACGGAACTAACGGAGTTTGGTAACGGAAATTTACCGGATGTCACAACCATATTCCTTGTTACCAACAATATAAGCAGCTGGACCTCATTACTTTTCAATCAACAAATTGAAGGTAATGTCCATGCAACAATAGTTGTTAATTAGACATGGTTCTTATTATTCAACTTTAAATTACTTTGATTCTTCCATATGTTCTATTTCCTATTTGAAATCGATGTTATACTTAGATCAAATGTTTCAAAAGTGAACACATATCTAATTTAAAGCCATAATCTCAATGGATAACCAAAAATTATTTCAGATACAAGTTTCAAATCGCCATAATCAATCCATAAAATTAATCAACAATGCACCATGATAATTTAGCATATGATCACTTCATATACACATACATGCACACAAAGTGTAGTCTTCTGTTGGTTCTATGGTAAAACGGCACAAGAATTGTAGTTTTGTGCATCTGTCTTCATACATGTTCTCTTTCGAGTGCGTTCTACAGTTCTACTAAATAAAATCAAAAATTGAATCTATATGACAAATTGTTTGCTTTCGAGTTTGAGGTGTTGTTTATCTCAATAGTGTATCTATTCTAAGGTGTATCATTTTGGAATTTAATTAATGTATGTGTCTTTTTTTCTCTGAATGTGTCCAATCTCACATTATGAGCAGATGATTGTCTTTGATAATGTTTGTTGTTTGCCTTGTTTTATATTATTATAAGTCACTACTACTACTACAATAATGTGGTGCGATGGTATATGGCTAAAGTTGTTCATATATATCTCTTGAGGACCACTAGTGACTAACTTAGAGTATAAAATTAACAGTTTAAAGAGATGGAATGAAAAAAACACATGGGGTGGATGGAATGAAGATTAGGTGTTTAGGGGGAATGGGAATCATTGTATCTTGTTTCTGTGTTTCTCTTATTTGAATCATATTCTTGTATCTTGGTTTATGTGGATTTCTAACTTCACTCTTGTATGTTGTATGTGGACTCTTTTTCTGTAACATGGTTCTTATGTTTTATGTGGTTTTAAAATTATGACTGTAGAGAACCGTGATAACTGATTACCAATACATATATATTGGGCATTCTTGCTTTAACTGTGTACAAACTGCAGTTACTTTTGATATATTCATCTTTACTCTCCTTTTGATGGTTATGTAAATTTTAGGTTATATTATATAGTTTGACTATATATGCGTCTCTCTATGCATATTATTAATTAGGCCTTTGGTGGGGTTGTTGTTTGGCTGTTGTAAAGAGGTTTTTTGGTCATACTTTAAAAGGAAATTAGTATACCGTCTCTTTGATTGTTGTTGGTTGTGCGGTCTTTTATGCTTCGTATAGCTGATATACTGCCTATATTGAATCTTCTGCATGCCTCTTGTTTGTTGTTCTGCTCATATGTTCTTCATAAAATAACTGCTTCTATCATGTTCTGCCAAAATATGTATGTTACTACTTTTAGAATCACATGTACCTAGGCTTTTGTGTTTCTGTATAGTTATATGTTTCGTTGTTATGTGCTTATTGTTTGGATATTTTGTGTCTATTTACCTTCACATGAGCTCTATCTCGCTCATCTATTTGTGGATGTGTTCATATGTCCTACTTATAAATACCTACTTTTATCACATTCCGTCTAAAAAAGATTGTTGCTGCGTTTAGAATCGACGACCTAAGCGTGCACGTCGAGATGATGATTGTTCGAGTATTGCGTCATCCTCTACGTCGTCTTTTGGCGCTGCAGGCCAGACGCATCTTCAGTCTTTACGCCGTGCCACAATGCTTCGATCATCCCAACGATCAACCGCGACTACCGAATCTGTATCCTCTGCTACATCCGGTTCGCACTTCAGCATGTTGGCCCAGAAAAACACAGAAAGGTGATCTTTATGGAACTCCATGACTCTTTACTTGTATTATTATTAAATCAAAACTCACACCTTATAATGAACCCTAGACCCTTCTATATATACTAAAAGCTTCACCACGAAAAAAAGTAAACCCTAATCTACTTATTAGGAAACTCTATCAAATCAAACCAGACTCAATTAATTAAGCAAATCAAATCAAACTACTAAAATAATAATCTGCCTTATTCCTAAATTTCAACCCACAAAAATAAAATGAAACTTCAAATCAATATTAAACCAAAATTTCCCCCTTAATCTTGATACGTTCACACTCTTTTAAAGCAATGTTGGTCCATCATCCTCTTGAGCCAGAGCCAAGTTGGCCTTTTCTTTTCCATACCAATTAGGACACTCATATACGAAATGTCCATACTTCCCACACTCGTAGAACTTCAATTGAATTTTGTCTCTAAAATTCCCGCGCCCAAAACATCTTTTCGCACCCGTTCTCTTCTCTACCATTCCCTCTTCCACGACCCCTGCAACGATCATGATTGCCAAGTTCTCGTCCTCGCCCATACCATCATAACTGAGCTCACCTTGCTTCCTTTTTTTCTCCTCTGGACAGCAACAAGTTGCCTTGATCTTCCTCCTTTTTGTCAAGATCTTTGATTCTTTCTTCATAAGCCTTTAATCTTCCAACAGCTTCTTCATGTGACATTTTTTCTAAATCCGAGTATTGCTCTATGGATGCCATAATTTGTCAATTTGTAAATACTTCCTTGGAACCAAATTTAGGAGTTTTCTCACTACCACTTTATCTTCAAAACTTGACCCAAGACTTTTAAACTTTGTAACAATTCCACCAAGTTTTCTTGAAAACTCATCAATAGACTCACCTTCTTTCATCTTCAACATCTCAAGCTCAGATCTAAGAGTTTGTAATCTTGCCTTTTGTACTCTTTCGGCTCCTAAATATCGGACTTTAATGCCTTCCACACTTCCTTTGCATCCTTGTATTTTAAGCTTGGATCTAAGATTTTGATATTGTTATCCGGAGTAAGGACGACGTTTCCCAAAGAGTCAGCAAGCTTCATCATGCTCACATGCCGTTACAATATCCCGGTTCTTTTTCCACATGCCAAGCAAGGGTGATAACGTATTTCAACAGACGTGTCTGCAGATGGTCGAAACCTCGCACCATCGATGTTCTACTACTATTAAATACATGGCAGTCAGGGTGTGAATACTGCGTGTCGGTCGCCTTTATCAGCAATACTTGGTTTTAATAAAAAACAAAACAACTTGTTGGGGTTTATGGAGCCTTGATTTGGGATTGGCTTAGAAGATAATTTGATCGTAGATTAATTAATTTGAAGACCTGTCCTTTTTTAGTATAATAATAGCCCATTATTGGTTTCTTATTGATTAAGTTGTAAATCCTAATTCTTCTTTATTTATATTGTATTGCGTACTTGAAATTCCTAACGAGTGAGGCAAATAGCAGTTAAATAATATCTTGATTGCAGCCCCTGAACGTAGGTCACATCGACCGAACCACGTAAATCTCAAGTGTCTATTTTTTTCTTATTTCTCTCTTGCAATATTGATTGTATTTGTGTGTTGATTAATAAGCGAATGCTAGCAAGTGGTATTAGAGCTACGACTCGTTACACACGAGAAACACATCGCGAGAGAAAGAGGTTGTCGATCTAAGGTTTTGGTACCGTCAGGTAGCCGCCGTTATCCTGGGATCGAAAGGTTAACGCATTCTTAATTTTTTTTTCTTTGCTCGTTGCATTTAAACAAAAAGTTAAAGCAATTGATTGCTTTATTATTATTATTATTATTTTGAGTTAATCTCGGTTTTTGTCCTTGGTTTTTCAAATTGTTTCCATTTGAGTATCAACGTTTATAAGATAGTTTGATGGTAGATTAATTAAATTGAAGACCTGGCTTGTTTTATTTAATTATAACCTATTATTGGTTTCTTGTTAATTAAGTTGTAAACCATAATTCTTCTTCATTATATTGTATAGTATATAATATTCTGTTTGCAGCCTGTGGACGTAGGTCACATTGACACGTAAATCTCGTGTTCATCTTTGTTTTTATATTTTCTCGCAGTTTTGTTTGGAATTGCGTGTTGGTCAATAACCAAATCCCTAACACAGCCTAGCATCCAAATATGCATATAATATGTATGTTTACCATTGTATTTTTAACTTCTACTGTTATTTGTAACTTTAACTGCAATCAACATAAGTAGAAGCGACACTTTTGACCCATACTAATGTAGAGGTCGACCCGGGTTATTATCTCTAACGAGTCAAATGACAAGTTGTTTAATAGTTTTCAAAATAACGGGTTTGTAAATCAACCAAATATATTCTTTCGTTGTCGCATTTGACATATTAATTACAGTTAAAGAGACAAAAAGGGGTTTTAGGGTCAACCCAACCCCCTTTTTTTTAACAACAAATTTATTACACTGCAACTCCTAAATTACATCAAATTATACATGCCTGGATTTGAACTCTATGCCTGGATTTGAACTCGACCTCTTTAAGAGGCAATGCCTCTACCAAGTGAGCTAGTCACACATTAGCTAGGTCAACCTAACCCTACCATTTTGACCTATGCAAAAAACACTCATCTCGAAACATTACCTAACCGCCAAGGCTGCCTAGTTTCGAGTTAACTTTTGTATCATTGAACTTGCGGCATCACTATTAATTCCTTGTAATACTCCCAACCTAATATATGCATAAATGATTAACAACATTGTATCAGCTATAAACAATTAATGCACTTTTAAAAAAAATTAGAGTTTCTTTTTTTTAATATCTTAAAGGGTTCAATGAAGAATAAATAAAAGGATAACCGGTCAAATCAATATAAAAAAATAGTTTTATGCATGAGCTGTGAAAATCAAGACTGAATGGATATAACAAAATTGGCCATACCGTGAGATTAGACTATTAGTTATATTTAAATCATAAGTTCTTTCAACTCTTATAAACTCATAATCAGTATAAAAACATAAAAGGTGTATGTATGTATGTATATGTATGTATATCTACCTACTCTAATAAAAAAATATATTTGGATGACACGTGGTAGGACCACAATTATTTTCATCAAAATTTTCCCGCATCTCTCTTCTAATAAACAAGTACCTTAATACTAATAATATTCTTTAACACCTTTTTAGATTTAATAAATTAAAAAAAATCTATTTATTAATGTTATTTCTAAATAAATATTTTTTTATAAAATAATAAACTTTTCTAATGCATAAAACTTTGTTGAAAATATAAAATATTTTAAAATTGGTATCTTTAAAAAGTCATTTTTTTAAAACAAAAAAATTATCAAATTTGAGAGTTATAATAGGAAAATTTTTAAAATGATATTTTTATAGGGTTTGTTTTAGAACAAAATATTTATTTTTTGAAAAAAGTTTAATATTTTTTAAAAAAGTTGATATTATTGTTTTATTATTTTATTTATTCTACCTGTGTAATACATGGGTTTACTAAAGCTAGTGTGTATATATACATATACATATATATATAGGAGTGGGATCATATGCAAATCATGTTATTTGTAAAAATCGTAGGAACCAATACTTTTTTGCCATGTGGATAATTTGATGACTAGGATCGATGGGTATAGTTGGAATTTCATAAAAGTTGTTTGTAAACACTCCTTGATTTAAGGATTGTTTACTAGTTTATGTAGAACACGATAATAGCACACTTTTATCACTATAATATCACAATTTAAACTTATAATGTGCTATTATATGTGTTATATACAAATAACTGTGCTATTATTGGTATTACACTTACTCAATCTATAGTACATTGTTGTAATAATAGCGTATTAGTACAATTTTTATAAGTGTTATTCTAGCACTTCATAAGTGTTGTTTTGACATCTATTAAGTGTTTTTTTATTTTATTGACTGTTGTATTGCATTATAATGTGCTACTTTTAATACTTTTCTTATAAAATGCTATTTTACTTGCTCTTCATTGTTTTAATAAATCATGATAACATCACAATTTAAATTATATAATAGCACAATTGTATGTTTAAAAAAGCTGATTTATTTAAAAAGATGTGTTTAAAAAATTGTATTAAAGTGTTACTTTTTCTATTAAGTGTTAATTTGGTATTATAAAGTATCATTGTAAAACCGTGAAGTGCTATTTTCATTAAGTGCTACTTTTTACGAAAGATGCACCATGTATATTATTAAGTGCTACTTTCGAAAACTTTTTTAAAAAACGTTATAATTTGTTTTAAAAAATATAGCAATATTATGCATATATTAAAGATAAAAAATACTTGATTTTATGGTATAATTTTTTTAAAAAAATAAGAAAGTACATAAAAGTTATTTAATTTTAAAAAAAATTGATGGAAGTAGTTATTGATCGAGAAAAGTCAACAATTAAAGATTCTAGCAATAAATTACTAATTTACTCTTTTTTCATTAACTTTTATGCTAATTGAAGATTAATGACATGACATTAATCTTAGCCCTTAATCTATTTAATCAACGCTCCAGATCTGTTCTCAAAAATTTTTAAATAGCATGAGGTTTGTACCGGAACCATCCTATATATATATATACATATTCTAATTACTAACTTGAATATACACATGTTTACGCATATAGTACAATCATCTAATTCTTTTAATTTTTTCTTTTAAATATATACTTTTGCATTTTTTTTACAATTTAACCCTATAAAATTTCACTTTCAACTTTGTTCCCCAAAATTTTTCATCTTTTACAATTTTTTTTATTTTTACATTTAGGTATATATATATGAGGAGGATCATATACAAACCATAGGAACCAATATAATTATGACACATGTAAAATATGATAATTCTTTATCAAATGTATCATTTTCATATACAAACCATGTTGTTTTTGGAAATTCCAAAAATCATGCTACCATTTATTTATTTAATATTTTTTAAATGATGATCATATATGATTAATATATTAAATTTATAACACTAATATGTTTAATATTTATTAAAAAACGAAATGTCAAATATATTCATTCAAAACATAACACAAAATAGTTATGTATTTTCAAACAGTTTGCATAATACATATGTGCAAAATAGCACAACATATGTCTAAAATAGCATGAAATAAGTGTTATTTTGTTAAGTGCTATTAATTTTTAAATTACCATTATTTCAATTTTTGTCTTATCATTCTATCAATTTTATAGGTGTTATGTATAATTATGTGTTATGTTTGATTTTAAATTTTGTTATGTTCTATGTTTGAGTTATATGTGTTATATTCAACTAATTATACGTGTTATGTTTAATTTTTAGTTATATGTACTAATTATATGTGTTATGTTTGAGTTTTAGTAATATGTACTATTTATATGTGCTATGTTTAAGTTATATTTGCTACATTTAGAAAGTTCTATTTTTAACTTTATAAGAATTTTAACAATGTGTTAATGTGCTATTATAGGATAACATTAACTCAGACTATAGTAGAATATTGCTATAAAATAGCAATTAGTGCAATTTTAGTAAGTGTTATTTGACGCTTAATAAGTGTTGTTTAGGCCTTAATAAGTGTTGTTTAGGCCTTGATAAGTGTTATTTTTATTTTAATAACTCTTATTTTGATATTATGTAGTGCTATGTTTAATACTTTTCTTTCAAGAGTTCGTTTTAACTTGTCCTTCAAACTTTTATAAAACACAATAATAGCACAATTTAATCATGATAATAGCACAATTTAATTTGTATAATAGCACACATGTATAACAATATTATATGCATATTAAAGATTAAAAATGTTTGATTTTATGGTGTAATTGTTTAAAAAAATAATAATGAAAGTTATTTTAGTTTAAAAAATTTGATGGAATAACTTTTAATAAATATAAAACTTCTCTTCTTTATTTCAAGAAACGTATGAAGTTAATTCTGTAATTAATATGTTGAAATTGACTAATTTATCCTTAATCTCATGTTTATGCATATAGTACAACCATCTAATTCTTTTATTTTTTTATTGTAATACTTTTACATCTTTTGCAATTTAACCCTATAAAAGTTCACTTTCAACTTTGTTCTCTTATAATTTTCATTTTACATTTCGCTCTAAATTTTGAGAGTTACACGTCGTAACGTGTGTGTGTGGTTTAACGTTGTTACGCCTATTTTTTCCCGTTAAAAGGCCCGTCGCAACGTGCGGGTGGTCCTAGATCGACTTAGTTGTTATTTTTTTAAGTTTTACGTTTTATGTGTGCGGTTCAACGTTTTTACGTCAACTTTCCTTTCGGTTTTATTTTATTTTTAATACGAGTTGGGTGTCTTTTTAGTGAACTTTTTATGTGTAGCTTTTACAATTTGAATATTAACATGTAAAATATTTCCTCCAGAAGATGATGTGTGTGTGGTTTTTGTCACTCGTATGAATTTCATAATTGTTTTACGAGACATGCATACATTATCACTTCTTATGGAACTCTTTCTATTTGGGCATTTCCTGATCCCATGGTTAATAAAACAATAGTAAATGATCTGATTTATGAAGGTTACTTATTATTTGACTTATCCTTTACTTTTGATTTTCTTTGTAGGTGTACACAATGAAAAGAGGTGTAGCGGTATTAGCTTTTGCTGGTCATCATCTTGGCCTTTTTTTTGGCATTCCGACACAAAGATGGTAAGACGTGGGCGGTATTAATTGCGGGGTCACCGGGTTATCATAACTACGTCATGCAGGTGAGTAGTTCCTGACTAGTTAAGATTATAATGTAGTTTTTAAGCTAATTACTTATTATTATATGATTAACACGTATAGTAATTATTGTTTTTTTTGTTTTTTTTACCACAGGCTGATATCTGTCATGCCTAGCACGTCTTGAAAAAAGAGGGCCTAAAGGAAGAAAATATAATTGTAATAATGCCTGATGATGTAGCTAATGATCCTAGGAACCCATATCCTGAAAAAACTATACGTAAAACTGGAGGTCCTGATGTCTACCATGGGGTACCCAAGGTAAATGTTATGATTTTAAATAGTATATAGTATCTCATTTACAAGCTAATGATCCTACAATTTTCTACTTTAGAGAATAACGTCATTTTATTAGTATAAAAAACCATTGCAGGAGAATAATGCTAAATTTTTTTATTTAGATTAGATTTCTTGTTTTTGTTATTAGTTATTAATGTTATCACACTAATTGGCCAAAAATAATAGTTAAAATCTTTTATTACAGGACTACACAGGTCAAAACATGACGGTTGAAAATTTCTTAGCCATTATGACCGGTGTCAAGAAATCGTTAAAAGGAGGCAGTGGGAAAGTTCTTTCGACGAACTCCCACGATAGAATTTTTTTGTTCTATTCTGGACACGGGAACACAGGAGCTCTCGGTAAGTGTGGAATAATTTTATTTGAAAATGAACAAAATCACATTATATTATAAAAACTTATAAAATATGTTTTGTTTCTTTATTGAAGATTTCGGTAAAGAGGGCGGACACATTTCTAGTAAATTGTTACTAGAAACTCTTCATACAAACTACATCAACAAAAGATATGAATCGATGGTAACTTAGAAATTTAAATATTCTAATAATAAATTTTTTAATTGCATCTAACCAATGCTATGTTAATATTTGTAGGTTATATATGTATGTGCATGTAAAGCTGGTAGTATGTTTGCTAAGTTTGAGAAAACTTACAAACAAATGAACATATATATCATGACGACATCGGATGCTTATATGAATAGTTATCAAGGACCGAAAGATCAAATCATTGGTTTGCCCGTCTCAACTGATTTTGGGCTAGCATGGATGAAAGATAGGTATATCTTCAACTACTTAAACAACTATACTAATTGAAAGCTACAAAAAATGATATTAACTTTATTTATTACTTACAGTGAGAAACATAATAGAAAAACAGAACTTTGGAACAACAATACAGATACGTGAGTCTAACTTCCTGGTATTTATGTTATCAAGTCAATATGTTTATTAATATTGTGATACCTATTTGTTGTATAGGTGCATAATGTTATAAGATCTGGCCCACATGACTCAAACGTTATGCCGTATGGACAAAAGGATCTTCTAAAGCACGAGCTTTACTTGTGGCTAGGATTTTAATGAGATGCTGGTGATGAAGGGAAAATCAAAACACTCACAATTACAATAGGATTTTTATGAAATATTTTTGACATAAACAAAATTCACACATCATGTCTAAATGTTTGATAGATGATCCATATGTATATACTTTTGAGATTCACATGCGAGAGTAACAACATTTAACAACACCACTACAATGGTAAGGATTAGTGGGTTATAAATAGGGGTTAAATGATAGAGTTAAAGACATCAAATACACAAAAGTTGCAATCATTTGCAAAACCCTAAAATGCACGCACCATTTCACCGTCACAGGCCGCGTGTGTAACCTTTTGGATTTTGTTAAACGAAAGTTAACTCCGTTATATTCTTGTAAGTGCCACTTGTGTCATTTATGAAACTTTGCGGATTTGTTATGCTTATTCTTTAGTTGTCTTTAATTCTAATCAAACTAATAATTATGATGATAAAAAAACTATTTGAAATATTAACAATAATAATAATAGTACTAATATTAGTAGTAATAATAATAATAATACAATAATAATAACTAATATAATAGTAATAATAATAATAATCTTAATAATAATAAATAGCAATAATAATAATAATAATACAATTAATGGTAATAATAACAATAATGTTAACAATAATAGTAATGGTAATACTAGTGATAATATTAATAATAACTATAACACTTATAACAATTTATAAAGTTGCTAAACTTAAAAATGTTTAAAAACTTGAATTACATAAGTCTAGAGGGTTGTTATGTCAAATCAAAAACTTAAATGAAAAGTTTACACATGAAATAACAAGAACTCAAACCACAGGGACCAAAGTTGCAATTTACTAAAGTTAAAACGCACTTCCCCTCTTCAACCCATTTTTCCGGCCGGGACTCTGGCCAAACTCCGGCCGACTCCGGCGACACCCCAAGCATCCAAATCATGTGTTTTTAATGCAATTAAACCGCTCTAACACCTTCGGTGGTGTTATTCGAACTTGATACCCCATTTAATTCGTTTAAAGTGCACGATTAAAGCCTTAATCGAAACCGAAAGCATCGGTTTATCTTAATCGATTCAACACCTTAAATTATACTAAATTAAGTCGTTTGATCTATCAAAAACGTTTGAATAATCATTTCGAAGCTAAATACGTAGTTCATTTCGATTTAAACAACCATTTAATCACTTAATAATAACCGAAATACTCGAAACAAAGTCGAAACCCATTCGGGTCAAAAACGGCCAAATCGAAACTATTAAACAGAGGGAAAATGTTCCCTTCGACCCCTTTCAACTCTCTGTAACCTCAATTTCTCTAAAACTTCACAGAACTTCGATTTCGAACCTTCTGTTTCTTCGCGAGTTGACCGTAGCAGTACCGAGCTCAATCACATCGATTCGTTCACAATCGAGTAAGTTAAATCCACACACACACTCGATTATACTTGGGGATTAAAAGCCCTAAGTTTAATCCGGTTAAAACACATGAATTGTTGATCAATTGGATCAAAACCGTTCTAGGGTTTATATGGATTGGGGATAGATTGCTTGTTGTGTTTAAGGGTTTCTCAAACCAAATTAAACCAAGACCATAGCCCTGGTTCACTGATTAAGCACAAGCACTTGCATTCTCCCCATGATTCCTTAGGTTCGAACCAGGCACCCTCACCTTTTAAAAAAAAAAAGATTTGTCAAGCCTTTAAAAAATACATAAAAATTCCGAAAAATTATAAAAATAAAATTTATAGGTTTTCTTCATTTTAAATGTTATCTAATGATTTTCCGTAAGTTTATTTTAACACTTTGACATTTTTATTAACTTTTTAACTTTTTAACTTTTAAAAAGTTAAAAATTCATTTTATAGTGTTTGACAATATGATTGTTTGTGAGTGAATAAATTAATAAATTAATAAATTACTTTTGAACACCTATCAACGAAGGACAAAATCAATAATGATTTCTTCCCTGTCTTTTGGTTGGTTAACAACTAAGAAGCAGTGTTTTTAAAATCGGATCGGACGTCTTACTGGTTTACTGGTCGGACCGGATTTATGAACCGGATGAATGCATAATTAGCTATAATTTTTAAAGATATAAAATCTTGAGATTAAAATATATATATTATTGATCTAATATTTAAATAATATACACACATAGATTTAAACTATATATTCAAAACCATTAAAATAATTGTTTAAAATGAAAGAATAACATACATACATAATATACATATATATTATATATTATGTATTATATATTACAGTAAAAAATAATACTCAATACATTATTAGCTGTAAAACACTAAAAATCATCTATCATATCATAATTTATTTTTTTTTCTTTCTAATAACATCTTCTTCACCATCTTCAATACACCAACCCATGCCATCTTCAATACACCAGTCCATACCATCTTCAATTCACCATCTTCTTACCATCTCTGGTTTCTCTGTATCAACTCCGGCATCTTCTCCGATCAAGAAATATACCAACAGCCCCTGTTTGAGATCTCCACAAAAAATCTTCATTGATAACTTTGTCGTCATGATCTTCGAAGTGTTCTCCCTTGAAGTAAACATAGCAAAGCGGGTGGATTATACTCCACATGCCATGTGTGGAGTTGTCTAAAACATATGAAGCTACAAATGAAACAATATACATGAGTAACAACTAATGTGAAAATTATAATTTCAGAGTTACCAAAATTAGTAATTATTTTCTTTAAGATTAAGAATTTAAATCCTAATCATAACAAATTATTAGAGAGGAGGGAGCAATCTCATCATATTCATCACACCACACCATAAACTTACTAATCAAATTTTATCACGTAACATTACATCACACAATCAAATTTGACAAGAATATTGTTATCATTTTATGTCATATTACCCCACTACACCACACACACGTATATGAGGCAACGGTTACAATCAGTATATGCCGTGACACCGATAAAATTCGAAGGAGGTGACCGAACCCTTACAAATTTTCACTTTAACGTATATTTTGCTCTTTATTAAAAGATCAAGAGTAAAATAATAATAATCACATCATTACTCATTAGACTGTGACATCCAAGTGGAAAACCAATAAAGAGCACCACATCAAACCCCAATTCCCACCAGATCTACCGCCGATCCGATCCAATCTCCACCGGAAAATCTCCGATCTCCGGCATGGCGGCGTCACGGCGGCTCCGGGACCTACAATCACAGTCCGGCAACAAAATCTGCGTCGATTGCTCACAGAAAAACCCTCAGTGGGCTTCAGTTTCCTACGGCATCTTCATGTGCTTAGAGTGCTCCGGCAAGCACCGCGGCCTCGGTGTTCACATCTCGTTCGTCCGATCTGTGACTATGGACTCGTGGTCGGAGATCCAGCTCCGGAAGATGGAGTCCGGTGGCAATGAAAACCTCAACAAGTTTTTGATGAAGTATGGGATCCCGAAGGAGACGGAGATTGTGACCAAGTATAATACGAAGGCTGCATCGGTGTATCGAGAGAGGATTCAAGCCCTAGCGGAAGGTAGATCGTGGCGAGATCCGCCGGTGGTGAAGGAGGTTGTTAAAACCGGTGGCGGTGGCGGTGGCGGTGGGAGGCCGCCGGTGGCGGTGGGAGGCGGTGGTGGTGGTGGTTGGGATAGTGATTGGGGGGATGGTGGATTTGATGAGAGGGGATTTGGATCTGGAGATAATATTAGGAGGAATCAAAGTGCTGGAGATTTTAGATCTAATGGTCGTGGTGGTGGTGGTGGTGGTGGTGGTGGTGGTGGGAATGGGGTCCCGGCGAGGTCGAGATCGACGGAGGATATGGATGGTTATACGCGGGCGCAGTTGGAGGCGTCTGCGGCGGGGAAAGAGGGGTTTTTCGCGCGGAAGATGGCGGAGAATGAGGCTCGACCGGAGGGATTGCCTCCCTCGAAAGGAGGGAAGTATGTCGGGTTTGGGTCGGGTCCGAGTCCGGTGAGCAGGAACAATGCGCAAGGGGATGTTCTGTCTTCGGTTACTCAGGTATACTGTTAGTCTGTTACTGGTTTATAGGGTTCTTATGGATCAAATTTGGAATTTGATGTTGAATTAGTGTAGATGAAGCTTACTGTTGTTAAAGTTATAGTTGCTGGTGAATTTGTTGTTGCAGATATGTGTAGTTGGTACACTGAGTTGAACTTGAACAAATGACTGATATGTGATGATCTAATTTGGTAGATAGTGTATCTGAATTTGGGCATACTGGCATGTATGAATTTCATAGAGGTTGATGAAGCTAGTTTGGTTAATGATAAAAGGTTTAGTTTTCGTTGCAAAGTAGTTTGAATGTGATCACTGGTTATCTGCTTAATTGTTTTGCAATTTAATATCTTCGGTGACAGAGGTTTTGTTATTGGATGGTTGGATGATAATGCAAACACGGGTTCACTATCGAATATGCTATAAGTCACCTGCTGCTAATATGCTAACACATAGATTTACTTGGATTGAATAGCAACACACCAACACTTGCAAATGCGTACATGCAAGCTTATAAATTATGTATATCTATCGGAACCACTCAAGACGCCAATTTTAAACAATAGTTCCTGTGTTTGAATTGCTATCTTAGTTTTTTGTGAGGTTTTTACGTATCATCTTTACAATATCATTTCAAACTCATAGAGATGAATCTGACTCTGCTGTTCTATTGCTGGTAAGTTTGTCACTGTTAACAATATTTAGGCAAATGTTGAAGCGACGCATTATTGATACCCAAATTCAAAATTGAAAAAATGACTGATATATGAAAATATGACTTAATAGATAGTGTATCTGATTGTGGGCATCCTGCTATCCTTGAACTTCACACGGGTTTGATTAAAGATAAAGATTTGATTTTCTTCCTAACTAGTCTGAATGTACCCACTAGTTTTCATTAGTTGTTTGGCAACTTATCTTCTTTAGTGACAGAAGTTTGTATAATTGGATGACAATGCAAACATATGTTGCCTATCTAATATGCTACTACTAGGCTGCTGCTAATCTGCTATTGCCTAGAATTACTTAGATTGAAAAGCAACACTTCTTAATGCCATTGACAACCTTATGATTTATATGTAGTCATTAGTCAAGAAACTAATTCAAACAAATGGGGATATAGTTTATGTGTTTGAATTACTGCCATAATATAATTATATAACAAACGCACAACTTATGGCTATTCTTTCTATGTTTGATTTGTTACTGATATGGTAGATGAGTTTGTGCAGGGACTTGGTAAGTTATCTGTTGTTGCCGCATCAGCTGCCAGTGTCGTCCAAGCTGGCACAAAGGAACTCACAACAAAGGTATTTGGTTTAACATCTTTTGTATTTAACTTTTGCAAAACTCTTTGTAGATCTTGTAGTTTTCTTTTCTGAAAAGGACAGTTTTGTTGAGATCTGGTTAATATTTCACGTATACCAATAATGCTTCTCTTGCGTTCTTCTGTTTTCTAGAAACATTAGAAAACGTTGAAACGAACATCACTGACACACAATTTTCTGTATAGGTGAGAGATGGAGGCTATGATTATAAGGTGAATGAAACTGTTAACGTTGTGACTGCAAAAACAACAGAAATTGGACAAAAAACTTGGGGACTCATGAAAGGTGTTATGGCGTTTGCTTCACAAAAAGTCGAAGAGTATGCTAATGACAACCCTTCGTGGAAGAGTGATGGTTGGCAAAGAAATGAAACACAGGGAAATGGATTCTATCAGGATTTTGGGAATTCTACTGGAACTTCCAAACCCACCCCCACATCTGGCATGAATGGTACTTCTGTCGGCTCGTCTGGAAGAAATTTCAAGTCAGTGGATTCCGGCTCTTGGGATGATTGGGATAACGATGGCTATAGAAAACAGTCATCCACCGCAGCTACTGCAGCCAGTAACGGTGATGACTGGGCGGGTTGGGATGATGATAAAGATGATGACCCGTACGACAGTCACTACAAGTCCAATGGTAAAACCGCAACCGGAAAATCAGATGGAAATTGGTCTGGGGCTGGCTTTCTCTAAAGGTTAGTTCATTTTTCATCCTTAAAAATTTGTTTTCTAAAGATTTTCCTTTTCATGTAAAATGTTTATAATATTGTGTACAATTATCAACAATATTGGCTGATTGCCCAACTAAAAAAGAACCAAAGTTAATTGTTTTCGGGTTATTTTTAGACTCTTTTAGGATATGTAATATTTTTATTCTGGTTATGTGCTATTGATATAAACTATTTGTCAGTTTGAATTTTCATTGTTACTTCATATATGCATATGATTATTGACCACAAAATACACTGAATCATGTTGCACATCATCTCAGAGTAATATTATATCCATGGCCCAGATCTTTGACCAATTTAGGCTATGCCTTTATTGGTAAATAAGTGAGCATAATTGGACGTGTCATCTAACTTGCTCGTCTTAACGGTCCAATGGTTGGACTTGGTTCGAATGGTGGATGACCTCAAAGATAATTCAATAGTTAATATACACGTACTTCATTTGTGGCGTGTATTCGTAATGTTATGAACATTTAAAGTTTGTCATAAACAAACTATGAATTTTATCCATACGATGCTAATACGCCTCCAATGATTCCCAGTTCTTTTGAAAATCTCGACCTTAGCTTTCACTGGATGCTGCTATGATGGCTACAAGCTTAAGCTCTCTATTATGCCCTATATCGGGTGGCCCCTTGTGGTGCTTCGAGTTGACTATTCAACATACTCCGCCTTCCTTTCCCGCGTCTATCAAATTCTTCTAACAATTGTTCTTCTAATCCTATGAGATATAATGAATATTAAGAACGACTAATAATAATGCGTTAGAAACCTTCAAAATTGATTTTTAAACTCATTTACTTATAATAATAATAATAATAATAATAATATAATAATAATAATGGGTCAAGAACCAGTTGAACAAGACGAAAGTCGTTCAAAATTTCAAATTTTGATTTTCAATACATGCAATGTAAACCACTTGGACACAAACATTTAGATTATCATTGTTAGAATGCTAGATTTTATAATTGTAATCAGCACGTTACTTATTTACTTGCCCCAGGTGGCCAACCCACCGTAGAGAGTTTGATTCTCGCAATTGTCCCACGGATGTTGATCGTTCCATGGTTCGTGCTGTTGGAGCCCCAGATCATTTCAAGTCCTAGATCCTTGTTGCTCATCCTAGGGTTCCATTAAAAGCCTTCAAAGGAAAGCTGATGTTGGTCGTCAATAATGAAAAGTTAACACAATCTAAGTAGATTATTAGTAGAAAGAATTAATCTCAATCATTTGGATTTACTCAAGTTATGCTTGGGCTTGTTGTCGGATCTAGTGTATCATAAGAGATTCACCTTTTCAAGTGATTCGTATGAATTGGATCCAAAACAATTCTTGAGTGGGGTATTCAACTTCATTTATGAATGGAAAACAATATCTTATTTTATATTTTATTTTTATTGGTTTTATAGGTTTTGTTTCATATTTTTTATAAAAAGAATGAATCTTTTCATCAAATGATAGAAAGAAAAAAGGGTTTAGATCTCTTGCGAGAATGATTTGTAAGAGGGAAAACCAAAAATAAAAAATAAATATGACAATGACAAAGGAAAATAAAACGAGGAAAACAAAGTTGATAACTTTATCGTCATGATCTTTGAGGCGTTCTCCCTCGAGGAAGACAAATCGTGGTGGGTGGATTCTAGTCGCATATGTCATGTGTGCAACTACAATTCCATGTTTAAAACATATGAAGCTACAAATCATATAATATACATGGGTAACAACTTAGGTAGGGGGTGGGGCTTGGGAGTTAGTATTCGATTTTCTGATTATAACATAAATTAGTTGTGCATAGTAAATATATGAGAAATTTAATATAAAACAAATTAAAAGTTTCACTTTGAGGCAGATTTTCTTTTTTTATTAAAAAACTAGCCTATATACTTATGTATCACACGGGTTACTTAGAATTTGTTACATAATAGTTTTTAACTAATAGGATACAATATAAATTTAACATTACATAGAAAAAACGATATGTTATTAAGCACAAGTCTTTAAAAACCTCTTTGGAAACCACATTTAATGTCTTTAATGAAAGTTTACCCTCATTGTCTAGTATTACAATTTGTAAGTATGTCTCGTCTTGTAACCCTTGATAACACAACATACAACTGATCATGTGTAGACACTGGTTGTTTCAAATACAACCCAACTCTAGATTATGGTCATCGAAAAGAAGACACCAAGCGGAAAATATCGTCTTTGAAACTTGAAAGAAAGTCTTTGTCATTAGGTATTAGTGAAATTCTTGATATAAAAGTTCAAGCCCCAAGATTACTTCCAAATATTATTTCTGCTTTGATAACACAATTTCCTAATGAGACCACCTATAGCCTTGTTTCATTACTCAACCCACTCTTTTGATTTTTATTTTGAAGAAGCACTGCGGAACACTATTTTGATTGCTATTTTTAAAACTAAGCTATGGTTGTCAAACCTGATTTTGATTCCATTTAAAACTAAGCTATGGTTGGCGAATGCTCTGTTTAGCAAAATCGCTCAAAGTCTGGGAGAAGTTTTTTCTTTGTCATCCCGTCAAAAGGCGGTGTTTGAGTGCCTGAAGGGCCCCCATGCTCAGGACTTTTTGACCGTTATCCCGATTGAAGGGTTGGGACAGTGCATGTCTCCAGTAGAATATAGAGCAATTCTCAAATACCGGTTGATGATCCCTATGTACCCGGAAGATGAAACATGTCCGATATGTCGTAAAGCTTGTATGGATAAATATGGGGAGCACGCCCTTCACTGTAAAGAGCTACCTGAGTTCAAATATCGGCATGATTGGGTACGAGATGTTTTGGGGGACATCCTAAGAAGAGCTGGGATTTCTGCTAAGAAAGAAGCCCCTGTGAATTTCCTCACGGACCCTATGGAGGGGAGGTCTACTTTGCGACCAGCGGATCTGCTCGTCTTTGGCTGGGCTGGGGGCAAACATGCTTGTGTGGACCTCACAGGGGTTTCCCCTTTGGTTGGTTTACGGGAAAACGGTTTTGTAGCTGGTCAAGCAGCAAGAAAGGCAGAATCAAAGAAAGTGGATAAACATGCTAAAGCTTGCGCAGAGAACCAGCACGCTTTTGTTCCCTTTGCCTTTGATACATTTGGCTCCCTAACGCCAGAAGCTATCAACTTTTTGACCAGGGTCCAACGGGTCATAGACAACCATTGCTCAACCCCGGGGAGGCAAGGATTTGTTTTTGGAAGGTTAGGATTTGCTATTCAGAAAGGGGTGACGGCGCATCTTGTTACCCGTCTACCTTCTATTTTGATGTAACTTAACAAAACATTATTAATTGTAAGTTCATAAGAAAAATAGAATCTTACAAGTAGAGAGCTTTTTGACATGCTAAAAAAATTTAGAATATCCGAAGAGTATAAGTTTTGATCAGCATATTCATGACACATTTCTGATTGACATACATTTTATTTATACTAAAAGTAAAACATAATTGAATTATTACATTAAATAAAAAGGATTTGTGTTACATATTTAAACTTGGAGATTTCAAGCTGTTGTCTATGTAGAATGTCGTACAACAGATGTTTCCACGTTTTATCCCAAACAAAGTCAGGCCTTGAAAAACTATTCGACATTAACATGGCTGCATATAAACTTTGTAGATAATAAGCGGACCCTGAAAAACTAGCTTTTTCAATTGCCTCAACATAGGCATGTCGATTTTACCCGTTCCCGATTAACCCATTTGACCTGATCTCACTCGTCCCAGATTAAACCTGACCCAAAGCAACCCGTTACCCGAATACCCAAAAACCGATTGCTATTCGGGTCGAGTTTCAGATATACTTTAAAACCTCAAAAACCCAAATAACCGGATCAACACCCTTTATAATAAATGAAATTGTTTGTATACAATTATTTAGATTGTTCCAATAGAGCAAATTGTTTACTTATAATTACTAGAATAGTGCTCGCGCGATGTGGCGGTGCGCAATGTGATGAAACAACATTTTACATACGGTACGCGTTTCTGGTATTTTATTATTATTGTAGTGTAACACCCGGTTATTTTGTAGTCATGGAGAAAGAAAAATAAAGTGAAAGAAAAAGAAAGAAAAGATATAAAGCCAAGTAGAATGACCTAAAGTGTAAAAAGGACAAAAGTTGGAAAAGTTAGTTAGTAAAAGGTGATGACCGCCCATCACCTCCTACACACCCATTTCTTTCGGGATTTTGAGAAAGAGAGAGAGAAGGCAGAAACTTCGGATATTTTGAAGAACAAGAGCAGGAAGTCGAATTCAATGTAAGAATTCATAGTCCTTGTGTGTTCTTGACCGGTTTTATCCTCGGGTGTGTGCTTATGTATGTTTTTATGTGTTCGGGTATGTTTTTGGTGGGTTTCTAGACCGTTGAACTCAACTTGTAAACGGATTTTGAAGAATTCATTACCAAAGGCAGCTAAGGTGAGTTCTAGAACCCCCTTTTTACTTGTTTTTAACTGTTTTGGAGCTGGAAATACATGTATGAATGTTTTTATAAAAGTCTGTATTGTACCCGTATGTGTATGTATATGTGTGTGATTCGGGTGGGTTGTTTTCGGGCTATGTTTATGTTTGATGTTGTTATGAATATGTTTCTACGACTTAGAATGCATGATTTACGCTTAGAATAAGTTTGAGCATGATTGGGACTGAATTATGAAGTTTAAGTGTGAAATTGGCTGCTCATGCGCCCAAATAGGGTTCATGCGCCTAGTATGGAAATCTGCCTAAGTTCCCTCATACGCCCGAAACCTCATGCGCCCATATAGTGATCATGCGCCTAGAAATAGGCAAGATTTTCATGCGCCTAGAAATAGGCAGGATTTGACTAAGTGTTCATGCGCTCAGGAGGCTCATGCGCCTAAGCACTCATGCGCCTGCATAGTGCTCATGCGCCTAGAATTGCCCAGAATAGACTAAGTGTTGTTCATGCGCCCCAATAGTACTAATACGCCTGAAAGTTGCCCATGCGCCTAAGTGTTCCTCATGCGTCTAAAGGCATGCGCCTGCATAGTGCTCATGCACCTAAAGACTTAGGATATTTTCTGATTTTTAGGAAAAATGTAAAGTAGGCTTTGACTTGGGATGTTTCCGGAGGCTATGTAAGTTGACTTTTTGAGGTCAATGATGATGTGATAGGCATGAATGATATATGATGATGACGTATGATGAATGATTGATTTATGATGATGTATTATTAATGGTTATGCATGATGATGTGTGATTGATGATGTGGGGTTGATGATGTTATGCTCATGTATGATATGATCTGTTACGTTTCTCATTACGTATGATGATGTGACTTTACGTGATGTGATATTATTTATGAACGTAAGGTATTATCTTAACGAAGTGAAATATTTAAGATAATGAAAGTGGAACATAATGAGTGAACGAATGAAAAGCCTTGCAAGCAACTGAAGGGAGGTTCACAACTCATTGAGAGTTGTTACCTTGTGTGTGTCTACAGCATGCGATTTTGGCTAACTCATAAGGGTTCATACACACAGTCAGAGTTCAGTCTTGGTGACTGCTCCAATAACGTGCGATTTCCTAATTATTGTGCGTTATACAGCGTGCGATCTTGGCGAACCCATAAGAGTTCACACATGCAAGGGGAGTGTTCAACTATGTGTGTATCTACAATGTGCGATTTTGGCTAACTCATAAGGTTTTATACACACAGTAAGAGTTCAGTCTCGATGATTGCTCCAATAACGTGTGATTTCCTAATTAATGTGTCATACAACGTGTGATTTTGGCTAACCCATAAGAGTTCACACACACAGGGGGAGTCTGTCCTAGTGACCACTCCATACGTGCGATATGTGTGATACGTGCGAAATGTACTAACGAACGATGATGAAGATAATAATTATTACCTTGATGTATGTACGATGTGTGATCACGTGGGATAGTTGTGACATCCGTCACCTTAAGGTCCGTCGAACGACATAAATAAGCATAGAATTATTTTAATTATTCTTCCTTTTCTTCATGAACTCCTGCTTTAAGGAATCATGTCTGCTTTAAGGAATCATGTCTGCTTTATTTTCCCTTGTGCCTGTACTTCCTCCGAAAACGTGTGTTAAGCATAAACCTTTTATAAATTTCATCACCATTACCACCAAATGTATCATTTTTAATTTCAACCATTGTCATTAATAAAACCATTTTAGACTATCAAATGCCATTAAACACGCTTTTAACCTTAATATAACGAACAATTAAGGTCGTAATCAACCGAAATAAATTTTGGGGAACTCAAGGGTTAAGTGCAGGGACTAAACTTGTAATTTTGCAAACTTGGACTGGGTATATAAACCCCATTCCCAGCCACTTTCCTCATTCACTTCATCTTCTTCACCTCTTCACTCCCTACACACACATTTTCTTCATTCTAGCACCAAATCCAACCCGCTTGGTCTTGTTCTTGTTGTCTAGACTCCACCTACGACCTAGTCTACTCCATTCTAGTAGGTAGACGACCTTGGTTGTCCCCTTTCCTTGCTTATTCACGGCTGTCCAAACTAGGGTTTCGGGTGTTCGGGTTCAACTCGAACACATGAGGTCGTGTGGGTGCGTGTGAGGTCTTTCTGCTTGTGTTTCATGTTTGTGTATGTTTGTAGAGTGTTTCTGGAAGTCCTTGTGGTGTAAAACTCGCGTTTAGAGCAGCTCGGGGGCTGCTCAGCCCGACCACAGTCGCGATTCTGCAGTTCAGGCGACTGGGTCTGTCAGGCGATTGAGCCGTGTGACTGAGTGAGTCGTGCGACTGAATCTTGCGTCTAAGTCAATCGTGCGACTGAGTTGTGCGACTAGGCATGTCGTGCGACTGAGTCGTGCGACTGAGTCGTGCGACTGTGAGTTTGTATGCGATTGAGTCATGCGTGTGAATGAGTGTATGTGATTGAGTCATGCGTATGAATGATTGTGTGCGATTGAGTCAGGTGACCGACTGAATGTATGCGATTATGCGTGTTTCGCACGATTGGAGTCCAATCGCACAAATGAAGGTTCAATCGCACGAAAGTAGCTAATTCGCACGATTGAGGGTTGATTCGTGCGCATGGAGTTTGGGTCGTGCGAATGTGTGTTGTGTGGTACGACTGAATGCCAGCCATACGAATGAAGACTCAATCGTACGAATGAAGCTGATTCGTACGATTGAAGGTTGATTCGTAAGGATGGAGCGTTAAGTCGAGCGTCTGGTCCTGTTGTGTGACTGATGATGTTGAGTGTGAATTTCCCCTTGAACGTCTGATGATGATAAGGCAACATCAGTAAAAGTATCATTGCTTGACCACAAAGATTAAAGTCAACGCTATCAACATGCACATACTATTTCAATTGAAAACAACCTAACATTTTACAGTTATCGACAATCCAATTGGAACTCCAAATACTTAACAAGTGCTATCTTTCTTAACCACGAGATCATTTCACGGATGTCATAAGCAATGACAACTACTCATAGTACTTGGATCTACATAAGATCTGATACGTGTGTCCGCTTGTGTGTGTGTGCTACCCACGACCGAAACGATACAACCCGAACCGACCAACCATTACTATACGCTTTGTACAGGTCATTAATGCTTAACAATAACTGTCAATAGGTGTTGACTGTTCTCTGCATACAACTGTTGGGAATCTCGATCTTTCATACTTACCACTTAACATGTGAGTTTCGTGGCCCCTTTTTGTGCTTATACTACTTTACAAACATTTACAAACATGGGGAAAAAGTATGCTCGTCCGTTTTCTATGTTGTACAACATACATACAATTTACATACTTGGAATCAACGTGCTACTGTTTTGTGGGTACTTATCTGATACATGCTTGAGTCTGCTTTGTGGTTCATTCTTACAACCATTTAATTCCAGTGTGGAACCGACGGTTAGGTATTGGTAGTACTACTAGGTTGACACCCCCACCCTCGTGTTGGTATACTAGTTAGTACCAACAATAGCCAGGTACGGGCCTTGGGTGAATATATTCCGACAAGATTCTTTGTGTACGTCATTAGGTTTGGTTGTAAAGCTCTTGTCATGTGATTTTGCTTACTTATAATTGTATGCACGGTATTCTGGAACAACTTTATATAGCATCAATTACTTATTTACTTTAAACCTGCGAACTCACCAACAATTTTGTTGACCATTTTGAGCATATCTTTTCAGGTGATCATGCTAGCTGAGGTTCTAGGTGTGCTTCCTTAGTGGAGACCCTAGGATGCATTTTCGGGCCAAACTTGTCATTTTGAAAACAATTGATGTATCTATTTCAAACAACGTTATACTTTGTAACTTGTTCCCGGGTTGTGGGAATTGCATACAATGTTATCATCTATGTATTATGATTTATGTGTCATGTTTATGCTTATGGCTATGTTGTCGTGAATACTGACTAAACACGACACAAGTCCCCTTGTTGTCGGGTGTTGTCATGACACGCTTGTCATCATTATTATTATTGCATCTCTATCGCTTACCATGTGTTATGACGATTCCCGTCTCGTTACACCCCCGTGTTTCCGCTCTTAGCGGGGGTGTGACAATAGTAATGAAAATGTTTTAATGAATGAAAGGTAATGCAATGTCTTTATAAAACTAAAACTCACTCAGGAATGCTGACTTTTTATGCATTTTTCCAGTTGACAGGTGAGCATTGCTGAGGATGACACGGGGCAGCTACTTGGCATTTTTGGATGACATCCCTTTGATAGAAATATGACGTTTTTGTGATGTAATGCAAATAATGATGTTTTGTAACAAGTCAACAATGTATTATTTTGCAAAAGTGATTATCATGAAATGGATGTTTAAATGTTTCTGCTGCAAAGATTTCTTTAAGTTAATGAAAATATATATTTTATGTGCGATGATTGACCAGCTGTGAGCGTCCCGGGAACGGGGCCTTACATGTAGTATTTTACAAAAATATAATATGTTGAGAACAAGTGTGTAATAAGTTAATGTAAACTTATAAGGTTTATATGATTATTAAAGTTCCTAAAATAATGCAAATTTTAAAGGTTTATAGGGTTCCTAAAATAATGCAAAATTCAAATAGTGCAAATATTTTAATTTTTATGTAAGTGTTAGTAAGTTTAGAGTTAATATGTAACTAATTGTAAATGGGTAATCAGTAAATAATAATATAATTACTATTTTACCCTTAAAAGTGGTTGTACTTTATGCATTGAACAAAACCACTGTTTTTAATTTTAGGATATCTTAAACTATCCATATCATATGTTTTATATATAGTATAGATATATTTAAACATGTTTTAAATTTATTGAAGTAAACTAATTCAAGTCTATTAAGTTTACAAGACTTAAAAAGAAAGCTCATTAAAGTCCACTAATTTAAGTCAATTGTTTAATACCTGAAATCCTACCCGAACAACCCGAAACTGATTATTATTAGGGTCGGGTTTCGGGTAGTCTTTGAAAGTAAAAAATCGATTAACCTGAAACCCGAATATTTAACCCGATCAACACCCCTACCTCAACATACTCATTGTCATCGTCTAGAAGGCTAAGTTCATAACATGCATTAGGGGTGTTAAAAAATATCCGAATCCGAAACCTAATCCGAAATATCAAAAAATCCGAAATTTCGGATATCCGAAATTTCGGATTCGGATATCCGAAATATCCAAAATATTTTTATAAAATTTTAAAAAATTTTAAAAAATTTTAAATATTAATAAAATATTTTAGATATTTTCAAATATTTTGGATATTTTAATAAATACTTTGGATATATGAAATAAATTTCAATAAAATTTATTATATTTTTATAAAATTTATCAAATAATACAACTTTTTTTGAAATTCGGATATCCGAATCTGAATCCGAAATTTCGGATATCCGAAAATCGGATATTCGAAATTTCGGATTGGATAGTGAAATCCACTATCCAAAATTTTCGGATATCCAAAAATGAACACTCCTAACATGCATCTCTAAACGTAGGACATTCATGATCGCTTACCATCCAAATTCTCTCAAATGAGCTCGGGCCTTTGACCTTTTTCAACAAGATTCTTAAATAATAGGCTTCACCAAAAGGAGGAACCGAGTGAATTCTTCCAATTAAGAAACCTTTTTTTCTTAGTTCCAACATCGTGAATCAACTTTCCATGCAAAACTGAGTCGGAAATTCATCGTAATTGAGTTTGGATGCATATGGATAATTTTGATTACATTCCATCCATGATACGACATTGAAGAGGCGATTAATATTTTGTCAAGTGCACCCTCGATATCTCATCGTATATAACTTGTTGTTGTCCTGAAAGATGAAAGGAAAGCTTAATTGATAACAAGTGGAGTTCAATAATAAACGTCATGCAAAAAATATGCCACGATGCATCACACACGGATATGTACATGCTGTTGTAGTACTCTTTTATTTGTTTACAAGTTGTTGATTTTCGTCTTGCTATTGATACAAATGAAACTATATATTTGAAAAGATATTTTATTGATCCAGCTTGATTGCACCATTTTATATTTATATACGCCTGATATATTTCAAAAGAATTTTGTTACACAAGACAACACTTTTGTTATCTAGCTTTACACATTCCTTTCCCAAAAAAGACCGAAAGATTTTCATGTATCATGAACTCACTAACAAATGAAACCAATTTTGAATTTTCAATTTTGTTAGAAATCTTAACAGAAATAAAAGTATCAAGTTGAATTGATCAACTCTTGAAAGTTTGTAGTCGGGATGCATAAACAAACATAAATGAGCATGAGGTAGACTGTGTCTTCGAAACTCCATTATATATAGACAAATATATTATTTAAATGTAATTTTGAATTAATTATATGAAATTCAAATAATCTTAACTAGTTAGAGATAATAGAAATTTTGAACAATTATAAATAAATTTAGATGCGTAGATTTAAAATGAATAGTAATAATATAGTGTCTGTTTAAACTCTACGAAATAAAGATTTATCTTTCAGATCTTTGAATCAAGCTTTATTTTAAACAATCAACATTGAATATCGGACCTATCTTCACTATTGAGTTTATTGTCTTTTAGGAATCGCTTAACTTTGGGCCACTTGAGGGTACATGTAGAGTTGAACGTAAAAAACCGGGTCCATACCCGACCCGGCATACCCGAACCGGACCGGGTCCGGGTACAACCCGATACCGGGTGTACCCGGTTCGTACCCGGAAAAAAACGGTGGGTTGTATCCGGTTTGGGGTGTTTGGAATTCATAGGAACTGGACCCGACCTGGAACCGGACCCGAACCGGTTGAACCGGGTTGGACCCGGTTTCGACCGTTTTTTTTTTAGCCGTTGGGGACCAAATTTGACCGTTTTTTTTTTGTGTTTTGCCTTTAAAATAAGTATAAATAGGTATGGGTTGATATGGTAAGGTACCCAAGCTTCAAAACAAAAAAACATACGCAAAAAACGCAAACAATACTCTTGTTTACTCAAATATCAATATGGCTCACTTTCAATCTTCCGTTGGTCAAGGTTCATTGAACTCTCCAACCGTCGTTCGTGTTCTTCCACACAATCGTAACATGGATGTTTGGTGCAATTGGGATATGGTTGAGTTGAGTGACGAATCTGTAAAGGCTCGTTGCAAGTTTTGTGGAGCTTTACTTGCTAAAGATTCTAACACGACTTTAAAAAACACATTACCAAGAAGTTTTGTAAGTCGTTGAAAAGTAATCCGGATTCGCAACAAAAACAATTGAGTGTGAACGGGGGAATCTTTAATTACAACGTTAATGAGGTTCGAGATCGAATGGCAAAGTTCGTGATTCAAGAAGCTTTGCCTTTCAATCACTTCGACAACCCTCGGTTAACCAACTTAATTCGAGAGACGCTTCAACCTCGTTACACTCACGTAAGTCGTACTACACTTAGACGTTATTGTTGAAAATTATGGAAGCAAGCAAAAAATAATTTAATTGTATTATTTGAAAATTTAAATACCGGTGTAAACTTAACTAGTGACGTTTGGTCGGCGCCACACGGTTTGCCCGAATCGTACATTTGCGTCACCGCTCATTGGGTAGATCCCAGTTCATGGCAAATGATGAAACGTACGATTGCATTTGATCTATTTCCGTATCCACACACCGGAGAGTATTTATTTTACTTTTTGGATAATGTAATAACTACTTTTAATTTACAATATAAAATATTTTCAATGGCATTTGATAACGCTTCCAACAACACAACCGCGGTTGAAAAATTAAAATTAAAATATCTTCGATTGCAAACGGTGATTTTTTTTCATACTCGTTGTGTTGCACATATTATTAATTAGTAGTACAAAATGGTCTATCCGTACCATTTGTTGATAGCTTTATAAAAGCTTTTCGATTTATGTTACACGACGTTTTTAAAAAAAATAGAAAAAGATATCAAGATTATAAACAACTTTGTAAAGATACAGAATCTAGATTTTTAGGGCCTAATTGGGATGTACCTACTAGGTGGAATTCGACTTGTCATATGTTTGATTGTGCTTTAAAACAAAAGGCACTTTAAAAGCTTTTCATAATAGTCTTTCGATAATTGCGAAGCCGACCTGTTTCCGGATTTGGGTTGGAAAAATATTGAACATTTATCCGAATTTCTTGAGGTGTTTAAAAACTCAACTACAAAATTATCGGGAGTTTATTATCCCACTAGTTATTCGGTGCTTCAAGAATTATATTTCATGGCTTTGAATTTTAAAAATTTTCAAAATAAAAATAGTATGTTTAGAGAAATGATAGAACCAATGAAAGACAAGTTTAAAAAATATTTTCTTGAGTTACCATCCGTTTTTACTTGTGTCGCTGCTTTAAATCCTTTTTTAAATGTTGCGGGGGTAGAATGTTTAATAGACGAGATAAATGACAATTTGGATATACATGACGAAAACCGCAATTTTTCAACCGAGGCAAAAGAAGTTTTTAATAAAAGTTTGAAAATTATTTATAATTTTTATTTAAATAAATATGGACCTAACGTAAATATAACTACGCAAAGAGAATCAACCTCAAGTGCTAGTACCTCGTTTAAAGACCCCGTTATGACTATGTTGAATGTTGTTCGAGATGTGACGGCTAAACGTCAAAGGGGTAACACCCCAATAAGCGAACTTGGTATATATAGTACGGCGAATTTTATTTCAACTATGAGTACTCAAGATTATCATGCATTTGATATTTTGGCTTGGTGAAAAGGAAAGGAATCCCAATTTCCAATTCTTTCCGCTATGGCCCGTGATTTACTAAGCGTCCAAGCTTCTACGGTAGCTTCGGAGTCTGCGTTTTCTCTTAGTGGCAGGGTATTATCATTACGGAGAACAAGATTAACTCCGGAAGCGGTGGAGATGTGCATTTGTTTAAAAGACCACTTAGACGCGATGGATCGTATACAAGACAAAACAAATCTTGAAGACGAAATTGCAATCGAATGTAAAGTACACGATGAAGAGTTAGAAGAAGGAGTATCTTCTGGTATATCCGACGAAGAATTAGTATTTGATGAAGCCTCTCGAAGAAAATAGTCGATTAGTTATTGATCCGTTAATGTATTTTTTAAGTTATTTTAATAAATAAATAATAAATTAATGAGTTATAAATGTTTTTTTAATGTTGTTATAATAATAATATAATAATAATAATAATAATAATAATATAATAATAATAATAATAATAATAATAAATAATAATAATAATAATAATAATAATAATAATAATAAATAATAATAATAATTGTAATAATAATAATAATAGTGATAGCAATCATAATAATAATACTACTAATAATATTAATATTAATAGCAATTATAATAGTAAAAAAAAAACCCGGTTGTACCCGGTTCTGAACCCGACCCGGTCCGGACCCGACCCTAACCGGGTAGGCCGCGTAGGGTTTTAAGTATGCCCAACCCGACCCGTACCCGAACCCGGTTCACCCATACCCGGTTCCAAAAAAAACAGGCTGGCCCGTACCCGGTTTGAACCCGGTTCCGAGTCCGGCCCAAAACCCGGTTTGCCCATGTCTAGGTACATGTTATCGTTATGAAAAAAAATATCAGATATCCATACTAGAGATGCACATTTCGGGTTTTGGGCCAGACCCGAAACCGGGTTCAAACCAGGTTGGGCCCAAGCGGGTTTTTTTTACCCGGGTATTGGTGAACCCGGGTACGAACCCGGGTCGGGTTCGCTTGCGGGAAAACCCTACCCGCCATACCCAGGTAGGGTCAGGTCAGGTCCGGAACCGCGTACAATACCGGTTTAGTTTATATTTTATAGTTTTCTTTTCTTTTTTTTATGACCAATACCGGGTTCAATATCGGGTCCAATACCGGGTTCAATTCGGGTTTAGACCGGGTCGGATTCTGGTCGGGTCGGGTTCGCTAAACGACTCAAAAACTAAACCTGGTTCCAACCCTACGAGTTTTAACGGGTTCGAACCAGGTATGCCTCCCATCGGGTTGTACCCGAACCCGGGTCCGGGTCGGGTCTGTACCCTGTTATTTTGTGCATCTCTAATCCATACCACTTGCGTAGAGACATTGTATCTAAATTATTTAGCATCATGTACTATGCACCATCGAAAAAAGAAGATAGAAGTATAACTCGCTGGCCTAACCTTTAGATATCTTTATTTCTGTTATTTATTTATTTTTGTAGAATGTAGATTCTCAAATGACTCGCATCTTAGCGCTTTTTGCGGATTATGTATGAAAAATAGTCTCTCGCTTACGCATCAACTATAAATTGTTGAAATAACCTTCTTGAATTTAAATGCAGTGAGAAAGAAAAGAACTGTCGCATTGACATGTATGTCGTTTACCAGTTATTATAGAAGCAACATCTGGGTGCGGGATATTTACTCTATCCTCATCGTATGGAGAACATAATGGATATTGTAACGCAAGGTACGAAGGGTGCAATTCACTTATACGTTGTAGACCTCGTGATTTAGTATTTAACATAATATATTAAGGCTGAAATGACTCTCCAATGTCTCTTACAATGTCTCCGATAGAGATAAAGAACATCTTTTTATAACTTCAAAGATTGTTTACAAGATCCCCTACCATCCCGTCCCACCCTCCCATGTGTGTGGGCTTTTAGTTACATGAGGTGCAGTTCGAATAGTACTAGCACTTTCACTTGTGTAGTTTTTTTTAGAGTAAATTACTATTTTAGTCCTTGAGGTTTGACGAAAATTATTATTTCAGTCCAATAGTTCATTTATTATACTGACAGTCCAATAGTTTCAGACTTTGTTTCAATTTGACCCGAGCTACTAACACCGTTAGCATTTATTCCATTAACCAATGTTAAAAGACTTTTATGCCCTTAAATTAAGTAAAAACCATCCCATCTCCCACCCCACCCATATCTCCCTCTCTCTCTCTCTCACTATCTCTTTTCTATCTTCTCTTTTCTCTTTTACACGTCCATACTTTTTTCTCTCTTAAGATTCCACAGCACCACCATCTCCAAAGACAACAACCACCACCATAGCTTATCACCACCAGTGAAAGTTCATCAGCCACCACCAAATCCGGACACAAAACACCACCCCCTAACCCACCCTACCCCCCAAACCACTTTCTATTCTACTTTCTCTCTTTAAACCCACTGGAAAAAAATTGCCCCACCTTCTCAAGCCTTCTACCATCGAGAAAGACCACACAATGTCGATCACCTCCACTACTCTCATGATCTCTATCTCGTTGTTTGGATGAAGTCAAGCAAAAACCGAGAAAGACCATACCACCACCTCGAACGGATCTGGTAGGTTTCTCACATGTTAGGGTTTTCAGGGTTTTCTCAAATGTCGATGGTGAGCGGGTGTCGACAGTAAGGTTTCTTTGGAGTGTGAAACGGCGGTGAAGGAGAAGGGTGGTGGTGGTTTGTAATGGTGGTGTTTGACTGAAAGTGAAAAAAAGAGGTGGTGATGAAGATAAAACCCCAAAATCAAAAAGGAGGAGTGTGATGAAGGTTTGGGGATTTCTTGAAGATTGAAGGGTATAAAGAATGATGGTGGGGTGGTGATGGTGGTGGTGGGTGGAGGTTGTTGACGGTGGTGGTGGGTGGAGGTTGGTGACTGTGGTGGACTGCACACATTTGTGGTTATGAAGATGATGATGACATATGAGTTTAATAACATTATTTAAATTTAAAGTATTATAATATTGAAGGGTAAAAGTTTTTTTTTATTCAATCACAAGGGTAATATGGTCATTTCAGACTAACTTAACAGAAAAATTATAACGGTGTTAGTAGCTTGAGTGAAATTGAAACGAAGTCTGAAACTATCGGACTGTCAGAGTATTAAACGAATTATTGAACTGAAATAACAATTTTCGTCAAACCACAAGGACTAAAAGCGTAATTTACTCTTTTTTTAAGACAATTCCTCTAAACTTACAAAATTACATATTTTTTCAAACATTGTATTTTTTTTAAATGGGCTTGATTATTGAGCTTATTAAAATAGTGATGGCAAATGGGTAAAGAAAATTCATTTTAACCCTAAAATCTTCCTTATTTGAACCTTTATTAATCCTAAAATCTTCCCTCTTCTGGTTTTTTAGCCTTGTCTGCTGATCCCAAGTTCAAGGAAGCCAGTAAGCCACATTGATACTTTTGTCGGCTCCTATTGAACTCTCACGGTCATTTTGGGGTGAAATTAATTTAACCTTTATTATTTTTGTTTTTTAAACGGCTGGTTAGTTGTTAGTATCATTAAGTTACTTTAACCTTGGACCTTTATTATTTAAGCTTCTGTTTCTGTTGTCAATAAATATGTTTTTTTAAAAGATTTTGAACATGCTATAAAGAATGTTTTCTTATGCTTTAAATGTTGATCAGGAAACCAGTTTTTTTTAAGTTTATTTACTGTTATGCTATAATTGCTTATTGAAGAGAATCAGAGATGGATAATAAATAATAGTGGGCCTAGTGGTGGGGTTGGGGCCTGGGGTGTTCTAACGTATTGAAATTGCATGTAGACCCAAAATGACAATTTAGTGTTTATTATTATTACTACGTTATAGAACTTTGTATCATACGAGTTAAATGAAAAAAATAATATAATTCATACATCGGTAAATGTTTCTTATGTGAGAAGCTGCATAATTAGTTAAGAAAGCATTCTCATCCAAACTTTTTCCAATAAGAAACAAAACAGCTTCTTGGGGTTTGTGGGCCTTAATTTGTGCTTGGGTTAGAAAATAATTTGATGAGAGATTAATTAAATTAAACACCTAGCTTTTTTTATAATTATTTCCCATTATTAGTTTCTTGTTGATTAAGTTGTAAACCCTAATTGTTTTTTTTCTTATATCGTATCGTGCATTTATAATTCCTCACGAGTGAGGTAAATAACAATAAAATAATATATTGCTTGTGACCCGTGGACGTAGGTCACATCGACCGAACCATGTAAATCTTTCTTGTCCGCCACCACCGACCGCCACAACCGACAGCCGCCACCGCCCGCCACCACCAACCGCCTGCCGCCACCGGCCGTCACGTACCGACAACCACCACCGGCCGCATCACCGACAACCACCACCGGCCGCCATCACCGACAACCACCACCGGCCGCCATCACCGACAACCACCACCGGTCGCCATCACTGGTCACCACCACCAGCCGCCACTTACTGACAAACACCACCGGTCGTCACCTACCGACAACCACCACCGGCCGCCACCTACCGACAACCACCACCGGCCGCCACCTACCGACAACCATCACCGGCCGCCACCTACCGACAACCATCACCGGCCGCCACCTACCGACAACCATCACCGGCCGCCACCTACCGACAACCACCACCGGTCGCCACTACCACCGCTAGTCGCCACCAACACTAGCCACCACTTACCACCATCGGAAACACCATCGCCCACCACCACCACTAGACGAAGAAATTTAGGTGAGTTTTTAAGTGAATTACTAGTGTTGGCAGATGAAGAAATAATAACTAAGGTAGTGAGAGCAAGAATAGGAAAATGAGTCGGTCTAGGGCTTTAAATGACGTGACATGTTAAAATCATAAACATGGGGGACACTTCAGGAATCAATGCTCGAATAATTAAAAAGAAGTTAACACTATAGCAAACCACTTAGACGATGATGCTTTAATTAGCATCTCCTTTGATCCTTTGAACTTTCTTTTTAGCATGAACAAGTTTTTCTTTGTCTTCATAATCCTTTTGAGTATAATCTTTTTTAACTTGCGCTAATAAAAAAACCCGATCTTCGTCTTCCATTATGAGGTGTGATTCTTCCATTTTAATCTCTAATTTGTAATTCATGAACAATGCTTGTTTTTTTATCTTCTTTCGTCTCGATTTCCTTCTTTAATCCTTTCACTTTCTTAAATTTATTCTTATTCCTCAATTTTCTTTTGAGTTTCTTCTTTACTTTTGAAGACCTATCAACGAAGGACAAAATCAATAATGATTTCTTTCCTATCTTTTGGTTGGTTAACAACTAAGAAGCAGTGTTTTTAAAATCGGATCGGACGTCTTACTGGTTTACTGGTCGGACCGGATTTATGAACCGGATGAATGCATAATTAGCTATAATTTTTTAAAGATATAAAATCTTGAGATTAAAATATATATTATTGATCTAATATTTAAATAATATACACACATAGATTTAAACTATATATTCAAAACCATTAAAAATATTTGTTTAAAATGAAAGAATAACATACATACATAATATACATATATATTATATATTATGTATTATGTATTACAGTAAAAAATAATACTCAAATACATTATTAGCGTAAAACACTAAAAGTCATCTATCATATCATAATTTACTTTTTTTCTTTCTAATAACATCTTCTTCACCATCTTCAATACACCAACCCATACCATCTTCAATACACCAGTCCATACCATCTTCAATTCACCATCTTCTTACCATCTCTGGTTTCTCTGTATCAACTCCGGCATCTTCTCCGATCAAGAAATATACCAACAGCCCCTGTTTGAGATCTCCACAAAAAAGTCTTCATTGATAACTTTGTCGTCATGATCTTCGAAGTGTTCTCCCTTGAAGTAAACATAGCAAAGCGGGTGGATTATACTCCACATGCCATGTGTGGAGTTGTCTAAAACATATGAAGCTACAAATGAAACAATATACATGAGTAACAACTAATGTGAAAATTATAATTTCAGAGTTACCAAAATTAGTAATTATTTTCTTTAAGATTAAGAATTTAAATCCTAATCATAACAAATTATTAGAGAGGAGGGAGCAATCTCATCATATTCATCACACCACACCATAAACTTACTAATCAAATTTTATCACGTAACATTACATCACACAATCAAATTTGACAAGAATATTGTTATCATTTTATGTCATATTACCCCACTACACCACACACACGTATATGAGGCAACGGTTACAATCAGTATATGCCGTGACACCGATAAAATTCGAAGGAGGTGACCGAACCCTTACAAATTTTCACTTTAACGTATATTTTGCTCTTTATTAAAAGATCAAGAGTAAAATAATAATAATCACATCATTACTCATTAGACTGTGACATCCAAGTGGAAAACCAATAAAGAGCACCACATCAAACCCCAATTCCCACCAGATCTACCGCCGATCCGATCCAATCTCCACCGGAAAATCTCTCCGATCTCCGGCATGGCGGCGTCACGGCGGCTCCGGGACCTACAATCACAGTCCGGCAACAAAATCTGCGTCGATTGCTCACAGAAAAACCCTCAGTGGGCTTCAGTTTCCTACGGCATCTTCATGTGCTTAGAGTGCTCCGGCAAGCACCGCGGCCTCGGTGTTCACATCTCGTTCGTCCGATCTGTGACTATGGACTCGTGGTCGGAGATCCAGCTCCGGAAGATGGAGTCCGGTGGCAATGAAAACCTCAACAAGTTTTTGATGAAGTATGGGATCCCGAAGGAGACGGAGATTGTGACCAAGTATAATACGAAGGCTGCATCGGTGTATCGAGAGAGGATTCAAGCCCTAGCGGAAGGTAGATCGTGGCGAGATCCGCCGGTGGTGAAGGAGGTTGTTAAAACCGGTGGCGGTGGCGGTGGCGGTGGGAGGCCGCCGGTGGCGGTGGGAGGCGGTGGTGGTGGTGGTTGGGATAGTGATTGGGGGGATGGTGGATTTGATGAGAGGGGATTTGGATCTGGAGATAATATTAGGAGGAATCAAAGTGCTGGAGATTTTAGATCTAATGGTCGTGGTGGTGGTGGTGGTGGTGGTGGTGGTGGTGGGAATGGGGTCCCGGCGAGGTCGAGATCGACGGAGGATATGGATGGTTATACGCGGGCGCAGTTGGAGGCGTCTGCGGCGGGGAAAGAGGGGTTTTTCGCGCGGAAGATGGCGGAGAATGAGGCTCGACCGGAGGGATTGCCTCCCTCGAAAGGAGGGAAGTATGTCGGGTTTGGGTCGGGTCCGAGTCCGGTGAGCAGGAACAATGCGCAAGGGGATGTTCTGTCTTCGGTTACTCAGGTATACTGTTAGTCTGTTACTGGTTTATAGGGTTCTTATGGATCAAATTTGGAATTTGATGTTGAATTAGTGTAGATGAAGCTTACTGTTGTTAAAGTTATAGTTGCTGGTGAATTTGTTGTTGCAGATATGTGTAGTTGGTACACTGAGTTGAACTTGAACAAATGACTGATATGTGATGATCTAATTTGGTAGATAGTGTATCTGAATTTGGGCATACTGGCATGTATGAATTTCATAGAGGTTGATGAAGCTAGTTTGGTTAATGATAAAAGGTTTAGTTTTCGTTGCAAAGTAGTTTGAATGTGATCACTGGTTATCTGCTTAATTGTTTTGCAATTTAATATCTTCGGTGACAGAGGTTTTGTTATTGGATGGTTGGATGATAATGCAAACACGGGTTCACTATCGAATATGCTATAAGTCACCTGCTGCTAATATGCTAACACATAGATTTACTTGGATTGAATAGCAACACACCAACACTTGCAAATGCGTACATGCAAGCTTATAAATTATGTATATCTATCGGAACCACTCAAGACGCCAATTTTAAACAATAGTTCCTGTGTTTGAATTGCTATCTTAGTTTTTTGTGAGGTTTTTACGTATCATCTTTACAATATCATTTCAAACTCATAGAGATGAATCTGACTCTGCTGTTCTATTGCTGGTAAGTTTGTCACTGTTAACAATATTTAGGCAAATGTTGAAGCGACGCATTATTGATACCCAAATTCAAAATTGAAAAAATGACTGATATATGAAAATATGACTTAATAGATAGTGTATCTGATTGTGGGCATCCTGCTATCCTTGAACTTCACACGGGTTTGATTAAAGATAAAGATTTGATTTTCTTCCTAACTAGTCTGAATGTACCCACTAGTTTTCATTAGTTGTTTGGCAACTTATCTTCTTTAGTGACAGAAGTTTGTATAATTGGATGACAATGCAAACATATGTTGCCTATCTAATATGCTACTACTAGGCTGCTGCTAATCTGCTATTGCCTAGAATTACTTAGATTGAAAAGCAACACTTCTTAATGCCATTGACAACCTTATGATTTATATGTAGTCATTAGTCAAGAAACTAATTCAAACAAATGGGGATATAGTTTATGTGTTTGAATTACTGCCATAATATAATTATATAACAAACGCACAACTTATGGCTATTCTTTCTATGTTTGATTTGTTACTGATATGGTAGATGAGTTTGTGCAGGGACTTGGTAAGTTATCTGTTGTTGCCGCATCAGCTGCCAGTGTCGTCCAAGCTGGCACAAAGGAACTCACAACAAAGGTATTTGGTTTAACATCTTTTGTATTTAACTTTTGCAAAACTCTTTGTAGATCTTGTAGTTTTCTTTTCTGAAAAGGACAGTTTTGTTGAGATCTGGTTAATATTTCACGTATACCAATAATGCTTCTCTTGCGTTCTTCTGTTTTCTAGAAACATTAGAAAACGTTGAAACGAACATCACTGACACACAATTTTCTGTATAGGTGAGAGATGGAGGCTATGATTATAAGGTGAATGAAACTGTTAACGTTGTGACTGCAAAAACAACAGAAATTGGACAAAAAACTTGGGGACTCATGAAAGGTGTTATGGCGTTTGCTTCACAAAAAGTCGAAGAGTATGCTAATGACAACCCTTCGTGGAAGAGTGATGGTTGGCAAAGAAATGAAACACAGGGAAATGGATTCTATCAGGATTTTGGGAATTCTACTGGAACTTCCAAACCCACCCCCACATCTGGCATGAATGGTACTTCTGTCGGCTCGTCTGGAAGAAATTTCAAGTCAGTGGATTCCGGCTCTTGGGATGATTGGGATAACGATGGCTATAGAAAACAGTCATCCACCGCAGCTACTGCAGCCAGTAACGGTGATGACTGGGCGGGTTGGGATGATGATAAAGATGATGACCCGTACGACAGTCACTACAAGTCCAATGGTAAAACCGCAACCGGAAAATCAGATGGAAATTGGTCTGGGGCTGGCTTTCTCTAAAGGTTAGTTCATTTTTCATCCTTAAAAATTTGTTTTCTAAAGATTTTCCTTTTCATGTAAAATGTTTATAATATTGTGTACAATTATCAACAATATTGGCTGATTGCCCAACTAAAAAAGAACCAAAGTTAATTGTTTTCGGGTTTATTTTTAGACTCTTTTAGGATATGTAATATTTTTTATTCTGGTTATGTGCTATTGATATAAACTATTTGTCAGTTTGAATTTTCATTGTTACTTCATATATGCATATGATTATTGACCACAAAATACACTGAATCATGTTGCACATCATCTCAGAGTAATATTATATCCATGGCCCAGATCTTTGACCAATTTAGGCTATGCCTTTATTGGTAAATAAGTGAGCATAATTGGACGTGTCATCTAACTTGCTCGTCTTAACGGTCCAATGGTTGGACTTGGTTCGAATGGTGGATGACCTCAAAGATAATTCAATAGTTAATATACACGTACTTCATTTGTGGCGTGTATTCGTAATGTTATGAACATTTAAAGTTTGTCATAAACAAACTATGAATTTTATCCATACGATGCTAATACGCCTCCAATGATTCCCAGTTCTTTTGAAAATCTCGACCTTAGCTTTCACTGGATGCTGCTATGATGGCTACAAGCTTAAGCTCTCTATTATGCCCTATATCGGGTGGCCCCTTTGTGGTGCTTCGAGTTGACTATTCAACATACTCCGCCTTCCTTTCCCGCGTCTATCAAATTCTTCTAACAATTGTTCTTCTAATCCTATGAGATATAATGAATATTAAGAACGACTAATAATAATGCGTTAGAAACCTTCAAAATTGATTTTTAAACTCATTTACTTATAATAATAATAATAATAATAATAATAATAATAATAATAATAATGGGTCAAGAACCAGTTGAACAAGACGAAAGTCGTTCAAAATTTCAAATTTTGATTTTCAATACATGCAATGTAAACCACTTGGACACAAACATTTAGATTATCATTGTTAGAATGCTAGATTTTATAATTGTAATCAGCACGTTACTTATTTACTTGCCCCAGGTGGCCAACCCACCGTAGAGAGTTTGATTCTCGCAATTGTCCCACGGATGTTGATCGTTCCATGGTTCGTGCTGTTGGAGCCCCAGATCATTTCAAGTCCTAGATCCTTGTTGCTCATCCTAGGGTTCCATTAAAAGCCTTCAAAGGAAAGCTGATGTTGGTCGTCAATAATGAAAAGTTAACACAATCTAAGTAGATTATTAGTAGAAAGAATTAATCTCAATCATTTGGATTTACTCAAGTTATGCTTGGGCTTGTTGTCGGATCTAGTGTATCATAAGAGATTCACCTTTTCAAGTGATTCGTATGAATTGGATCCAAAACAATTCTTGAGTGGGGTATTCAACTTCATTTATGAATGGAAAACAATATCTTATTTTATATTTTATTTTTATTGGTTTTATAGGTTTTGTTTCATATTTTTTATAAAAAGAATGAATCTTTTCATCAAATGATAGAAAGAAAAAAGGGTTTAGATCTCTTGCGAGAATGATTTGTAAGAGGGAAAACCAAAAATAAAAAATAAATATGACAATGACAAAGGAAAATAAAACGAGGAAAACAAAGTTGATAACTTTATCGTCATGATCTTTGAGGCGTTCTCCCTCGAGGAAGACAAATCGTGGTGGGTGGATTCTAGTCGCATATGTCATGTGTGCAACTACAATTCCATGTTTAAAACATATGAAGCTACAAATCATATAATATACATGGGTAACAACTTAGGTAGGGGGTGGGGCTTGGGAGTTAGTATTCGATTTTCTGATTATAACATAAATTAGTTGTGCATAGTAAATATATGAGAAATTTAATATAAAACAAATTAAAAGTTTCACTTTGAGGCAGATTTTCTTTTTTATTAAAAAACTAGCCTATATACTTATGTATCACACGGGTTACTTAGAATTTGTTACATAATAGTTTTTAACTAATAGGATACAATATAAATTTAACATTACATAGAAAAAACGATATGTTATTAAGCACAAGTCTTTAAAAACCTCTTTGGAAACCACATTTAATGTCTTTAATGAAAGTTTACCCTCATTGTCTAGTATTACAATTTGTAAGTATGTCTCGTCTTGTAACCCTTGATAACACAACATACAACTGATCATGTGTAGACACTGGTTGTTTCAAATACAACCCAACTCTAGATTATGGTCATCGAAAAGAAGACACCAAGCGGAAAATATCGTCTTTGAAACTTGAAAGAAAGTCTTTGTCATTAGGTATTAGTGAAATTCTTGATATAAAAGTTCAAGCCCCAAGATTACTTCCAAATATTATTTCTGCTTTGATAACACAATTTCCTAATGAGACCACCTATAGCCTTGTTTCATTACTCAACCCACTCTTTTGATTTTTATTTTGAAGAAGCACTGCGGAACACTATTTTGATTGCTATTTTTAAAACTAAGCTATGGTTGTCAAACCTGATTTTGATTCCATTTAAAACTAAGCTATGGTTGGCGAATGCTCTGTTTAGCAAAATCGCTCAAAGTCTGGGAGAAGTTTTTTCTTTGTCATCCCGTCAAAAGGCGGTGTTTGAGTGCCTGAAGGGCCCCCATGCTCAGGACTTTTTGACCGTTATCCCGATTGAAGGGTTGGGACAGTGCATGTCTCCAGTAGAATATAGAGCAATTCTCAAATACCGGTTGATGATCCCTATGTACCCGGAAGATGAAACATGTCCGATATGTCGTAAAGCTTGTATGGATAAATATGGGGAGCACGCCCTTCACTGTAAAGAGCTACCTGAGTTCAAATATCGGCATGATTGGGTACGAGATGTTTTGGGGGACATCCTAAGAAGAGCTGGGATTTCTGCTAAGAAAGAAGCCCCTGTGAATTTCCTCACGGACCCTATGGAGGGGAGGTCTACTTTGCGACCAGCGGATCTGCTCGTCTTTGGCTGGGCTGGGGGCAAACATGCTTGTGTGGACCTCACAGGGGTTTCCCCTTTGGTTGGTTTACGGGAAAACGGTTTTGTAGCTGGTCAAGCAGCAAGAAAGGCAGAATCAAAGAAAGTGGATAAACATGCTAAAGCTTGCGCAGAGAACCAGCACGCTTTTGTTCCCTTTGCCTTTGATACATTTGGCTCCCTAACGCCAGAAGCTATCAACTTTTTGACCAGGGTCCAACGGGTCATAGACAACCATTGCTCAACCCCGGGGAGGCAAGGATTTGTTTTTGGAAGGTTAGGATTGCTATTCAGAAAGGGGTGACGGCGCATCTTGTTACCCGTCTACCTTCTATTTTGATGTAACTTAACAAAACATTATTAATTGTAAGTTCATAAGAAAAATAGAATCTTACAAGTAGAGAGCTTTTTGACATGCTAAAAAAATTTAGAATATCCGAAGAGTATAAGTTTTGATCAGCATATTCATGACACATTTCTGATTGACATACATTTTATTTATACTAAAAGTAAAACATAATTGAATTATTATATTAAATAAAAAGGATTTGTGTTACATATTTAAACTTGGAGATTTCAAGCTGTTGTCTATGTAGAATGTCGTACAACAGATGTTTCCACGTTTTATCCCAAACAAAGTCAGGCCTTGAAAAACTATTCGACATTAACATGGCTGCATATAAACTTTGTAGATAATAAGCGGACCCTGAAAAACTAGCTTTTTCAATTGCCTCAACATAGGCATGTCGATTTTACCCGTACCCGATTAACCCATTTGACCTGGCCAACCCACCGTAGAGAGTTTGATTCTCGCAATTGTCCCACGGATGTTGATCGTTCCATGGTTCGTGCTGTTGGAGCCCCAGATCATTTCAAGTCCTAGATCCTTGTTGCTCATCCTAGGGTTCCATTAAAAGCCTTCAAAGGAAAGCTGATGTTGGTCATCAATAATGAAAAGTTAACACAATCTAAGTAGATTATTAGTAGAAAGAATTAATCTCAATCATTTGGATTTACTCAAGTTGTACTTAAACTATTTACTAACCAAACATCAAATGATTTTTGTTGAAATGTACTTTAACACATTTTAATTTCTTTAAAAACAATAAATCAACTAAATGATCCATTAATAAATTAAAACACATTTTGTGATGTGGCACAAGTAAAAAGCGACATCCGTAAATTTAATTTTATTTTAAAAAGCTAAAATGGTAATTGAGAAACAAAGTAAAATATTATGGTCGTGAAGGCTTGCAGTTTAACAATATCATGACTTATATTGTATCATGATATATAGTAAAGGTGTTCCTCTCACGTAGCCGAGGGTTCTAATCCAACACAGCAATTTCCCATAATCTTGTCAGAAAAATTAAAACGACTCGCGAGTCACTATGAACATCCGAATCTAGGGTTCTTGATCCTAGATCAGTAGCAGTAAAGATCCAAAATATATAAAGAGCATCATACGCAGAGAGCCTCAATGACAGATGATTCGGGTTAATCTCTTTGACAGAAAACACTAGAGATCATATTCAATTAATAAACTTCAAGAAACACAAGTAAAAAAAACATACCACCATTCAGCCCGACCCGTTACCACATAAACCACAACCTGAAATCAACTTCACCCGTAAAGTACACTTAAGTCGCAAAACTCATAATGGGGTCAAGTATGTAGATCAACTCACCCATATTTAGCAATATATGAATGATTGAATTGCTTTTTAATATTCATCGACGACTAATTTTCGGTTTCTAAAATCTAACACTATGAGGGGACCGCGCCTAAATAATAAACCCTTTTTGACTGAAAACCTCAAAATCTAACCGCACGATCTCCCGCTAACCAAACAGAAAAGGTTGCATAGTCAAAGGACCACATGCTATACAGTTACATTCTATGTGCAAAATGTCATACCTTTCAAGAATCGCGTATCTGGACTGGACCCCACATTTCAGCTCCTAATCACCACCATTCCAGATACGCCTCGTTAGTGATTCGTCTTTTTTTGTTTTGTTTCTTGAATCGAAGAAAATGTCAGCTCGTTGGGGTCACTGTTCAAAATGCACTGGCCCGAATCCTGATTAGCTTAAGGACCCAATCCATCAACACTTGAATTCAATCCTACCCAATGTCACTAAACTCCATAGATAACGAACAATCTTCAAGGCCCGATGTGAAGCTCAGATCATAATGATGAGGCACCATATCGAAACCCTCCTCGACATCCGTTTCCAATGTTAGAAGATCATCAATCCCGACATCCGGAATAGGAGCTTCTATTTCAAATCTTGAAGATAAATCACTCGGAATTGTTGGCGGTGGTTGCAAATTAGGGTCATTCAAATCCACAACAGGTTTTTTTGATTTGGATTTAGAATGCTTTAATGATGTTTCAGGACTTGACATCTTGTGTTTTCCCGAGAGTTGAAATTTTGTTGGCTGTCGTGATTTCACATCGATTATCGGGAATAATGAAGGTGGTAACGCAAAACTGCTCTCAACTGCAATTCTTGACGCATCCCTGTACATGGTTGTGTGAAATGTAATACTGTCGCTAAATATTTGAAGTATAAGCACAGTTTACAGTTGGCAAATTTGACCCAATTATTTAGTTCTGTTTTATCTCAAACGGGTTAAGCCAAAGATTGTGAAGAGGCGTCAACCATGGTTAAAAAGATGCTATAAGTCTTTCTATTGCACAGAGCCTCCAAACATGTTTTGTTTTAATATCTTGTAATCATAATCAACATATTACTATTTAATTATAAGAAAGCGAACAAAAGGTCAAAAACGTATTTTGAGTCAAACCAAAACAACCCGACCCATAATTGAAAACGACATGATACCCAACCCAACTGGTCATTTTGCCACCTCTAAACCAAGTTCAGTCCATTAATGTGAAAATGGTTGATTAAGATAACTTATATTGCCAAATATAGGGGTAATAATGTAATTCCACAAGTATAGGTACCTGAAACGGCATTCAACGGTATCCTTAGATGACCTTAAATTATTATTTCCGCAAACTGGCACATACTCAGATGGCACTGATTCCAGGTCATTTATCGACACAGAGATGACAGGTGGCAATGGAACACTTTGATCAGCAGCCCGGCCTGAAGGAAACTCTAAAGTAACTGCCAGCTCACCAACACCTCGGGAATCATGTCTTTCACTGACAACTGAAACTCTGTCCTCTTTTGGTATACTCTGAGAATTATCGAGTGCATCGGCTACTAATCTACTCATCGGGCTTAGGTTAGTAAAATCCATATTTTGTGATTGTGGCCTAATCGTATCTCGAGAAGTATGGTTCAAGCCTGTTATATGAAATAGTCCAGTTCTTGGAGGCAACAGGCTTTTCCGTTGGCCATAACGAGTGGTTGATCTCCACACAGACGTAAGTAAATGACAGAAATGTTGTTGAAGAGTGTATGCTTGATCGGGCTGTTCAGACACGATATCTAACAGCATTTTGGCATGCTCCTGTAATCAAGAAACATATTATCATTGTACATGAACGTCCTAAGTATAAACTACGAAATGAGTGTAATCTGCATACACAATAGTAGTCAAAATGGGTTCAGGTCAAAAAAGGTTGGAGTACACATGAGATGACTATAATATGAATATTATTATCAAAAGTTACCCGTTGACCGTCGTGAGCTGTTATCCAGCCCACTCATTTTGACCTCTACTTCTTAACACACACACACACACAATTGGGCTTACCTCAGATACTCTAAGAAGAGCTTTGCCACTTGACTTCTCATTATGAAGATTATTATCGAAAGTAGACAATACATGTTTCTGAACAAGTTCCCGATACCTCTCACAACAATGAACAGGATGGCGAACAATTCCCCTATAAAACCCGCCAGCTGTCATTCCATACAAAACATCACTAGCCAAACTCCAATTAACACCATATTCATGTACAATTGCACAAAGAACAGCATCTTCTGATAATAACCAAGGATCTGGTGTGGGAAAACAATCATTTGGCCAAATACTTCCTTTTTTTAACTTCTCAAGTCTTATAGTCATTACTCGTTTTACTGGCATTGGTGCGATTGATATTTTGATTCCTGTTTTGCTTCTGTTGATTGGCTTATGATCAACCTCACGACTATTATTATAACTACTTCCACTTAGTTTCAAATCTTTTAGAGGTTCATCTTGCGGGCTGAGTACAGAACTTGAATCCAATTCTAACGGGCTAGATTCAGAAATCTTTTTGACTTTTTTGGGTTTCTTGGAAACCTTGAGTTCAATGTCATCTACTACTGGTTTTTTGCGCTTCTTCACAAAGATTAATTCTACATCCAGATCATCATCATCATCGTCATCAACTTCATTCAGTGACTCGATGTTTGAAGTCTTTGCTTCAGAAGATAAAGCTTCTTTTTTTAGAGATTTGAACTTTGTTTTCTTAGCCTTTTTCTTTGACTTTGCTTTCTTGACAGCCATTTCATTCCTGGTCAGATTAAAAGATCAGTACCCAAATCAGAAATATTTACAAAACTTATAAACAGGTCGATTTGGGTTGTGTTTGATACTAACATGTCAAACTCAGTAAACAAAAAGAGAACATGCAGATGGATATAATAGATTTTGGCTGAAAATCGCCTTAAAGTGTAACGTTTAATGCATAAACATTAAAACCTCCCAAAATAATTGTAATTTTATCATTATAATAATTTAACTTTGGTAAAATATTATTAGGCAAAATGACCTTTTTGAACCCAACCCAATTCTAGGTGAACCAAAACTTCAAGGTTTGACCTGAACTCGTTTCAACCCATCATTCAACCTGTCTGACTCACCACTATTGCCACCTCTAATGTGTATTAAGCATTAACAAAAGAATGATCATGTAGTATTCTGATATAATTTTGAATCAAAATGTCAAAAAGTATATCTTTTTGAAATTTACACTTACTTCATCGAGTCATATTCTTCTAGTTCCTTCTCCTTCTCTCTAGCTTCCATTTCACGTTCTATCATCAACTGAAAAATGATGTAATTGTCAGCATTTTAAACAACCATTAAAAATAAAAAGTTAAAATTCCACCTGATGTTCAGCCAATGCTTTTACTTGCTCTTGGTACACCTTAGTTGCAAACTCAGAATTCCATCCTGATAACACAAACAATGTTGAAAAGTCATTTAAGAGTACATGTATCATATGTTCTTATTTCAGAAGCAGAATGTAATAGACATTCTCGGTTTAATTCGGCATCATAATGTACCAAAATCAGATAATCAGTTGCTTAAAACTAGGGATAATTAGGTAAATTTGCAATTATCTCAATAATCTGTTTTCTTGAGCCTGCTCCTTATCTAATTATCTTGACCCTAAATAATACAAAATCATAATCAGTTTTATCCAAGCACTCAGAACTGATTATTGCAACTTCAAACCCCAATGATCAATGTCAACACACCCTTCAACTATTACAATATTTAGATGATAATGATACACATAGCCTTTTGCATTCATGATTTAGATTTGCTGTCTTTATGCGCTTTTATATCATCAAACCAAAATAAAAACTACTACTTAACACATTAGTTATTAATAAAAGTTAGCAAGTCAGCCTAACCCGACCCAACCGGTTTGGAACAAAAAAATCACTAGTTTTAACCCACCTGTTTTGAGCCATTAGCAACCTACCAGCCTGCATACTATACCAAATATAGATTACATTATATTGAGGATTTTGTATACTATGATCACTCATAAGTAACTTACTTTCATAAACTATCGGCTCATCATCATCATCACCATCAGCTTCCATATCCTCTTTTAATTTCTCAATATGATCCAACTCCCATTCAGTTTCCTCAAACTGCTCTTGTGTCTCTATCAACTTATTATCAACAATTGGATCACACAACTCAAGAAACCGTACGGCGTATCGATCAATTGGCCGAAGTTGACTCTCAAAAGATGAAATCTCGTTTCCAGAGGTTGCAGTCATCTGTTTAACATCAACCATCATGTCCACATCATCATCATCAACTCTAACCAAATCCACACCCTTTTCTTCATTTGGATCAACCCACTTTGGCGTTTGAGGGTTTTCTTCTACCGGTATTGTACCATCTTCTTCATTCAAAAGATCATCATCTTCAAGTTTCCCAATGGCCTCTTCTGTAAACTCTTGGTTATCAACCGCCTCTTCTTGCTCCACTTTCTTTAACGCCATGTAATCGGCTTCATCTTCTGCATGCTTCAGTGCAGCCTCCACGTCAGCATTAGACACCAGTGGGTTGACATCAACCCCGTTGGTCAAACCTTTATCTTTCTGCATATTACTTACAGAAACCGTTTTATGACCCGAAAACAATTCCATTGGATCAAGTTTCTTGAAGAATTCAGTGTTGTACTCCCCGCTCTGAATTACCAGATCATCAAGGGCCCGTTTCTGTTTCGCCTTTTTCAAGATATTTTCTTCAATTGTGCTTTCACTGATCAAACGGTAAATATGCACTTCACGTGTTTGCCCGATTCTATGACACCGATCTTGGGCTTGTTGGTCCATTGCAGGATTCCAATCACTATCATAAAATATAACTGTATCCGCACCTACTAGATTAATACCAACACCACCACTGCGTGTAGACAAGATGAAAAGAAAATACTTTGGGTTTGTATTGAAACGTTGCATTAGAGTTTGCCTCTCTTCGGGCTGGGTTGACCCATCTAACCGCATGTACATGTATCCGTATATATTTATAAAAGCTTCTAGAACATCAAGCATTTTTGTCATTTGAGTGAAGATTAATGCCCTATGGCCTTCTGATTTTAGTCTTCTAAGCAGAACTGCAAGCTCTTGTAGCTTACCACAATCAAACTGTATTAACCGCCTATCAGGAAAATAAACTTGTCTTCTAACAATAGCTGGTCGAATAGGTGTTAATAACGGTGACAGTATCTCTGAACATCTTGACTTGTAACTTTGATCAACAAACACCGAAGCCCCTGATTTGCTGCACCACCCGATGGGTTGTGGAGCCCGTGCAGCCGGAATTGCAAACATGAAACTCTCAACTTGGTCAACCATCTTCTCGAACCGGTCAACCGGAGACAAAACAAGCTCATCAAACTTAGACAAATTCAAGGCACGCTTTTGAAAAGAGACGATATCCCGTAAGCCCGTTGAATAAATAGGCTTTTTCTTGCACTTTAAAGAATTCCACCACGCAATTGATTTGGCCCGTTCTTTCATTTCTTTAAGTCTCTCTTCGTGAAGTGCCTTTTGAATTTCTTCAAAGATATTAAACCCGTTTGACTTTTTCCCGAATTTGATTTCACTTCCGATTTCCTCCACACGTGTTTCAATTAATGTCGAGGGTGTTTCAATAGCTTTTACTTCATCACTCTCCCAGGATGTCATTTCAAAATCAAGATGAGTGAATACAAACCCTAATCCACAAAGGTCAACTGCTGAAAATGGGCCCCCATCTAGAACCGAGCAAACAGCAGAACAGAACTGTATTTCAATACCGCTCATGTCATAAGAACTAATAATGGGACGCCCTTCAAATAAATCAGGATGATTGCAAACTTTTCTAAGCTGCATTATTACACTAATCATCCCAAAAAAATTGGAACTTGCAAGAGTAGCTTGTGTTTCTGAGCTAGCAATAAAATCTTCATAAAGGTTTCTTTGTCTCCTCGATAGTCTACAGTAAATAACATGCTCATGTTTACTAGGTAACTGTTTCTCAACATCCCGTTTAAGTCTTCTAAGTATAAAGGGACGAAGGACGTTATGCAACCGATCAACTACTTCTTTGTTGACTTTTTCTTGACCTTCAACCATACCTGATATTGGATTACTAAACCAATCTTTAAATTCTTGATGAGATTGAAATATGTGTGGCATCAAGAAATGCATTAACGACCATAATTCCATTAAATCATTCTGAAGAGGTGTACCAGTTAAAAGAATACGCCTTTTCGAGTTAAAATTTAAAAGGGTTTGCCATCTTTGTGATTTCCAGTTTTTTATAAGATGTGCTTCATCCAAAATCAAATATTTCCATTTTTTTCTCTTAAAAATCTTGAATCTTGAATCACAAGTCTGTAAGTCGTTATGCAAACATGAAAAGAATTCTGTTTCATCCATCCCTGTCTTTTATGTTTCCGTTCTTTTGCACTTCCAAAATAAGTCAATATTTTAAACGCAGGACACCATTTTAGGAACTCAGTTTCCCAATTGAGCATAACACTTGTCGGTACAACAATGAGATGTGGGCCCCATATCCCCTTTTCACATGCCAGGTGTGCAAGCAAAGCAATTGTCATAATCGTTTTCCCAAGGCCCATTTCGTCTGCAAGAATCCCATTTAGTCTTTTCTCATACATTGTCACGAGCCAATCTAACCCAATATGTTGATATTCACGAAGAGAGAATTTAAGTAAAAAAGGGTGTTTTGTTAGGACTTTTGTTGTCAAAAAAGTGTTTCCCGTCGGTTGTGCTGACCTGGCGGCAGCAGCTGCGTCAGCAATTCGATCTTCATTATCCCCACCCTCATCAACTATCTGATCTTGTTTGTCTTCTTTTTCTGGACGGATTTCAACTTCATCCATGGAAACATGCTGAACATCAACTTTGACTTCTTGTTGTCTTGAAGAATCAGACAAATTTTCAGATTCAGACTCGGAATCATTAATGTCAGGATCCTATTAGACAAAAGTAGATTCGATGAAAAGAAAATGAATTAATAAAGTTAGAACATGGCAAGAATTTTTAAATAATATTTTTTTCACACTTTATGAACATACCTGCTTATACCTTGCAAGCAAAACCTCTATTGGAATTTCACTTTCTTTTTGCAATAATGCAATCTGCAAAATATAATCTGATTCATTAAATTTCATCTCAAACTTCCAACATATAATCCCATTAAGACTAATTATTTTCTCATATAGTTACAACCCAAAAAAACAGTGGAAGGTTAGTTAAGTATTACATTAAGTTTATGGAAGATCCACTAAGAATATCACAATAAGATAAAATCTCAAAGTGAAAGTCAAGCAATATATTCACCTCATCTACTGAATCATCAGATTCGGCCTTTGCTAGTTCTTCTTCCTCCAACATGGTTGTTTCATCATCCTAAATATACAAAACAGAAATTATACATACAAGATAGTGGTTAAACATCGATGCAAGAAAAATACAGACAAGCGTACACAGGATTACAAATTTCATAGTATGATAACACATCATGACATATAACATACCTTATCATCTCCATTTGTAAGTATAAAGTCACCATCCTCCTATATTTGATAAACCATCATGGAATTATGAGAACATCTTTTTATATGTTTATGTTAAAGCGTTTTGAGTGAAGTGTATGTAATTATCTTACATTTTCATCATTAAGGTCTAATTCCAAATATCTTTTTTGCCCCTGTTGAAGACGTTTTCTTTTTCTAACATAATGTTCCTTGATTTCCAAATGATGATTTTGAGAAACTGATAATAAACCACCATTACTTTCAACCTGTAATAAATGTGAGAAAATATATATATCACAATCAGCAGTGAACTTCAAAATTCACATTTATACCCAGAATGAAGACCTACAACTTACACCATGACGACTCTCTTTCCTTGATCTATGGTCAGAAGTTTCATTTCCATTACCTGCAAAAGGCGGTCCAAAACGAAGCTAATCTTTCAACCCAATTATATGGAAACGGTTTAGTTTAGGTTCATTTCAACAAGTCAAGCAGGTAAATGTAAAATGCCAGCTAATTATGAAACCGATCATATGGGTTCTTGACTGGGTTAAACGTGCAAAAGCCACTTAAAATGTATTCATATATAAAAGTCCAAAATTATGTTATTTTAAAGTAAATATTATATAGCTTTAACAATGTACTTTCTGTTGTAACAGCTAATGCATGAAGCAAACAGATTAGCCCAACCCAGCCAAGAAGTTTTTAGCTGAACCTATTTTGACCCGGTAACGAACCTATCTATATTCAATTTACTTACACTGGGAATCATCCTCCCGCGCCTGCTCTGGTTTAGCTACAACTTCAGTCTTTACTGGAGTGTGATCTGTATGAGCTGAGCATATTCGATGATGAGGATTAGTTCATGTGTAAATATAAAATTACAAATTATGTTATTTTAAAGTAAATATTATATAGCTTTAACAATGTACTTTCTGTTGTAACAGCTAATGCATTAAGCAAACAGATTAGCCCAACCCAGCCAAGAAGTTTTTACCTGAACCTATTTTGACCCGTTAACAAACCTATCTATATTCAATTTACTTACACTGGGAATCATCCTCCCGGGCCTGCTCTGGTTTAGCTACAACTTCAGTCTTTACTGGAGTGTGATCTGTATGAGCTGAGCATATTCGATGATGAGGATTAGTTCATGTGTAAATATAAAATTACAAATTACAAATTCATAACCTTTTGCACTGAAAGTGACAATTTCGCCTCATTTTTCTTACGATTTATGACTGAATCGATTAGCTGTAACTTGTCAAACAGAATGTCGCACAAAGTGCAGTTTTAATGTCTCTTGTTTAGATAATTAGACTGATAGTGAAAAAAACACAAAAAAAATAACTAAGCCTACTTGACACACTGTTAAGTAACTACTTGCCAGTCAACCTGGCCCAAACAAAAATTAATTAGTTAGACTCATTATCCAACCCACCCATTTTGCCACATTTAGTACAAAGAGGGTCAGAAATTTGAATAACCAACCTTCACCGCCAGCATAGCGTTTAAGTAACTCCTCGAGGGGTAAATCTGCTTCATTTTGTAAAGCTGATAATTCCTCTCGCCTTTCATCTGCAGTTATTAAAGCTTCATCTTCCTCAATTGTATGCTCGTCATCTTCCTAAAGCAACAACAACATGAGATATTTGAGCTCAAATTCAGCCCATAAACAGTTCATAATGGATTTGGAAACTTGACCGGTGACAATCTTGAGTTTTGAATACAAATTATCCTAGAAATCAGTTCTAGGCTTTTTAAACTCTAGAAAAGCTGCTATTTAATACAAATCTACACCCCTCAACACAAAGTATAACATACTAAATACACAGAAATATACATTGAAACAAAAAGTTTACATATTTAATCTATTTTGAGTTGCTTTTGGGTCAAACTTATTTCAAAAGATAAGAAGAAACCATTGATAGACTGATGATGCTTTAAAGGAGACCAAATGTTTTTAATTGCGATTATGGCCTAAAAAGTTCTATGAAGAACAAGAAGAGTAAACAATTATTTTAAATTGCATACACTGTTTAAGAAGTAAAGATAATGAAAACTTTCTTCTATACATTTTTTGTGGTTTTTAGTGTAACGCTGACCCTGAGAATTCCTTGTGTATATGAATTGTTCTAATTGTTTTACTATTTGATGCCAGATACTTCCTGTCTTAAAGTAACATGTGCCATATGTGTGTGCAATATTAAGATTTTCTAACAATTAAAATAAAGTGAGCAAGTACTTACAGGTTCATTTTCAAACTTATAGTCTTCGTCATTTTCTAAAATATTTGACTGGGATTCTGCCAAAAGGAGGAAGACAGGTCATGCAAACAGAGGGCCCTCAGAAAGAAATAATGTGAAATTTTTTTAACTAGAAAAATAACAATTTCTTCATACCAACATTTGGTTCAGTACACCCATTGACATCAGTTTGATCTTTATATTCAATGGCTGGTAGTTCCTGCACCGAGGATGCAGGTACATGCTTAGGAGACGGATTAACAAGATTTTCCGCCAGCATTGTCGAATACCTGTTAATCATCATTGTTAAAATCAAGCAATGAAAAAAGTTAACAAGAAAAAAAGATGGACTATATATAGACACACACACATATATAAATACACATAACACATGCATACATACATGTATATATGTAAAAGAAGCAGGTCAGATGTGCCAAAAATGGGTAGGGGGGTCAAGGAAGGTCAAGTCAAAATGGATACTTTATAGCAGGTTGAAGCAAATCAGGTCGGGCTGGGTTGGGTTGTGTATAGATAACTAGTCTGTGAAATATGATTACCAAAGTAAGATTGTTTCAACATAAACTAATGCCTTGAATAGAATGATTTATGAGACTTATGCATGCACTGAAAATCACTTAGGCTACTTTTGACCCATTAGACTGGTGTTCTTAAAATCTAGTTTCTTTTATTTACCAATTTGGCCCATTGGAGAAAAAAAATAACAAAATACAAAGTAAATGTTTACCTTTCTGTTTGCCCAAGAAGAAATTCAAGTTGCTTATCAAGTGCTTTTTTCTTCTTCTGATCAAGCTCTAACCGATGCTTGTATAGCACCTGAAATGACATTATATAAAGGAGAAAATTCATTGATCCTAATAATAATGTAAACAGCAAAGCTCTTATATATCGTATTATAAAATGGCTTGCCAGCTTCTCAATTTTTGTCCAAAATTTCTTCACATCCTTGGAGATATTCAGTGCAACTTTTTTCATCCGGAGTTCTTCCTCCTAATCATTGAAAATAATAAGCATTGTATCCATATCTACTAGTATTGTCAAAAAACCAAATTTATATATATATTTGCAACCAACCTTAACTTTTCTTTCTCCTCTTGTGGCTTGATCCACCATACCTTTGCTGGCTCTTATGGCAATCTTCTTTGCCAGAGCCAATTTCCATTTTCTCTCTGATTCAAAATCCTGATAGAAGAAACATCTTAAGTGAAATACTAAAAATTTCGCGAAAATAGAACTACAAGATTCAGTAAAAGCCAAGATCATACCTTTGATAACCATACCATCTCTTCTATAAGATGGTCCCAATGTGTTCTAGGGCGTTGTGGTTCTTTAGGCGGTTCAAGTGCCTATAGAAAGACATGTCAAAATTACAAACTTATACATAAACACAAGTTCTCATTAGTTAATATTGTAATGTCGAAGTGAATATATATCTACTAAAGCATAAGAGTAGCTTGATTTATATCTGCATATCTCTTCCACTTCAAATATTTTGTATAACGCCAGATTTTTCATGGGCGGTTGGATGTGATTTAGGAGATAATGAGACCAAGTAATCAGAATCAAATAATTATTTGTGGTAAAATGTCATGTATGGGACAATGTTTGAATGTATTGAAATTGTAATGACCACTTTTGATGGTGTAGATTAGCTTATTTCCATAAATCTTGATTACTTATGAAAGTGATAGATAAAACAAGTGCATATAAGCAAGTTTACTTCTGATAATCAATTGAGTTGCAGCTAGAATGAACTGATAATACAATACCATGAGCAGAATAGGTTACCTTTTGCCGCTTAGCCCTCGACTCATGATCAAGTTTAGACCTTGGACCTTTGGAGGCCATTATCTCCTCAAGATTCAGGACATCACATCAATAACTCTGCATAAAAAACAACAATTGTATATCTTTTTTTCATTTTACCACAATCAACTACCCTACAAAATCCAGAAACATATTCAAAAACTATCGATACAACCATGTACCAAACAAATAAAAAAAATACCACCAATGTAAGTCTCAGAACAACAAAATCACAACAAAAATGCACATAAATTCACCCAGAAATGCACTAAAACTGAAAGCTTGAAAACAAACTCTCACATTTGACTAACAAATCATTAAACACCCATTTAAGCTCCTTCAATCCCCAGTAAAACCCATGAAGGAAAAACAACAAATCTTGCTAAGAATCACATACACCAAACAACAATTGCATGCATGTACACACAGACATATGTATAAACAAATTCAAGAACTCACCAGCTGTAGAACAAGAGCAAGAACAAGAAAAATAACAACAAGAACACGAAGACGAACAAGAAAAAGAAGAACTGCTTTTCGATCTTCAGCCAACTGAAGAAGTAATCAGTTGGGTTTTGGGGGAATTTTTAGGGTTTCAGAGACGGAAACGGAGGATTGTTTGAGTAGTTCAGATCCGGTAAAATTAAGAATTTTGAATTAATTTTATATGAAATTAATGAAAATAAAATTGGGGAAAAACGAAGAGAAAGAGTCTGTGAATCTTGTGGTTCGATGATGAAGGATTTTAGGGCAAAAGACGCATCGAAAGGATTTAACGATTGCAGATTGACGGAGTAAAATCTTGACGGCTAAAGAAGCTTTTGGTTTTATTATTATTATTATTATTATTATTGTTGTTTAAAGAAAAGGGGAATAATCGATTTACCAAAAGAGTTGTAAGCAAGATGCCAATTTACATAAATGACATGAAAGAATAGATAAAACTAAATGAGAATGATTTGATTTTGGTTTGATCGAGTTAACATGTTTAATTAAGTAGTTTTAGTCTGGCATTATAACACAATTGTTTTTAAATTGTTGAGTGTTTAAACGCATTGTTAGATGTTATTGTAATATTATGAGTGTAGTAATGGTATGTGTAACGGTATGAGTTAGTTATTCAAAAAAAATAACAAATTAAACTAACATTTTTTCTTTAGATAAACAGGTTTAGCTTGTTTAATAAAAAGGGTTGTGTTAAATTTTAGCATGTTGACTCGTTAACTAGTTTAGAATTAATTTTTAAGTAAAAAGGGTTTGGATTTGTAAGTTCTAGTTGTCAATTTGATTGTAGCTTAATTACACCACGTTTATCGTTAAATCCAATATGTTTATCGCTAACACTTAAATGTTGGACTCGTAAACCGATCTTGACCAATTCATAAATCCAATATGTTTATCGGTAACACTTAAATGTGAGACTATGTATCGATTTTGGAGAAAATATGAGATGAAGAAACATGGGTTATGAGAAAATCCAATCAACCCATCCTGACCCGTTCTTTCTTTTTTTTATGACCCATCTTGACCCGTTGATCATTTTTTCTAGTTTTAGAGTTATTCAACTTGACCATCTTAAAAAATGTACTCATTTGGCTCCAAATTACCATGTCTAATTTAATGTATTTGATATGAATATATATGTGGGTCATGTTCACCCATTGTTTATTTTCTTATTCTTTTTCCTTAAATTTAAAACTTACTGCTTGTATGTATTTAAACTTTAATCATATACAAAACAGACTCATTGTATTTATTCGTATAACCAACGTTTTCTTTGTGTTAAAATCTTTAAGCAATTATTGTTTCTATACTTTTAACATATGACCATACTTTTAAAGTATGAAGATTGGAGAATTCGGCAGACTCTTCTAGTAGTTACTAACGTATATATTAGTTATGTTAATAATGTGATGTTTTAGTATAGTACCTTATAAGTACACCTCTCGTGGGACTCATGGGTTAAACGTGTAGCTAATTACGTATGTTTTAATTAAACAATATTCTTAGAAGATGAAAAAGAAATTCAAATAAAACAAAGACTAATAGGAGAGCAGTTACATAATACTATCAGTTAAGAATAAACTGAAATTGGAGCTCGCGCGATGCATTGTGTTGCAAACTTCATGGCTTGCGTGTCAACAGTAAGATTAATTGGATTTGTATATAACCGAAACATACAAAATTGTGGCAGCTCGGTTACAGAGACTGAAACATATATAAAAAAGTATTAGGTATTGTAAATTACAGCGCCAACATAATTAATATTGAAATGACAAATACGTCAAAGAAGTTAATAACAAAAATAAAAAAAAATAATGTAAGATAGTAATTTTTAGAAACAAATACAAAATAAGATTAAAAGAAAATACAACGTTTGTAAATACTAAGATTCAAACATGTGACATGGTGATTAACGAAAGTTGAATGTAACCTGTGGATCAAGAATAGATTTGTGATTTAATCTACAGATAATTACATATGTCAAATGCGAAGAAGAATTGAAAAAACCCACCTACTTTTATAATTAAGTTATAGTATAATTCTACATTTAATATTTGGAAGCTTCTAAATTAATCTAACTAGTTTGTTCTAACGCACATGTTGTTCGTGTGATGATCAACCCAAAACGATTTGAAGCTTTATAAGCATTATGCTCAGGCTCATAACCGATGTTCGGTTACGGCTGCTAACCGTAAACGGCAGTCATGCCAAATCAACCGACATCATTCCGATTAGCTCATCATCGCCCTCGGAGTTCATCTGGTTAATAACAAAATAGTGACGGCTAATAGTCTCAAATGAGACGGTTTTCATCATTATTGACACCATGAAACAAATGCCACTGGTGAATGACGCATACCCAACAAAACCATCTAACCAACAACACAAAGGTGACAATCATGCATCTGTTGGTTTTTCAATAAGCATTACGAATGCTACATCAGACAATGGAAAACCAAAAATAGAAACCTAAAAAACAAGTCTTAGCTGAGGAGATTCTTCGTCATCATTGACACAACAAAACCATCGTTACTTGTAATAGGTAATAGCAACCCCGAGCAAGTCGTATGAAGAGGATGATGAGCTCGTCATCATCATCGACACAATGAAACTGTATACCTGTAGAGCCGATTTTGAGGACGATTCAAACAAAATATTGTGCAAGGAGAGATAGAGGTAAAGAACAAAAAGGTACAACAGAGAAGTCCGACAGGTTTGTCATGGAGATCGGTGTTCAGAATAAGATGTTAGAGTCAAAATTGGAGCTCACGTTGTCATCCATGATGACAGAAAAATAAAAAAATTATGATCGAGGTGGTGGTAGTGGAAGTGATACCTAAGAGACAACAACGATCCCTTTGACATTGTCAAGCTGCAAGGGTATGTTTAAAGGTCAACGTTAAGTAGTCTGTTTACTCAGATTGAAAAGGGAAAATATCGACCGCCGAATTTTATAAACTCTTACAATTCACTAGTGAATGTTGTAAATAACATATACAACAACCATCACCAGCGTAAGTGGTAGGTTGAATAGGTCAAAGCTGATTAATCATGGAGGAGAGTCACAAATATCGGAGGACGTTTGAGGTAGCCTGATTAGAAAGAAAGACAAAAAGGTGTGTACAATTCCTCTATACATATGTACAACACATTATGCACAAATGAGATAGTAATAGTATTTGCAGGATCGTTGAAGGTTTGAACACAATTACAACACAACAACACAATGAGGAGATTATGTAAACTCTAATCAAACAGTAAATTGGGTTAACCAAAAGTGATACAAAAAACACAAGTAAAGCAAGAGACAGAACAGGAGAATATGGTTTTCAAGGATGCAGTATATTGCTTCTCAAGTTCTTTTACAAGTGTTACAAAGTATGTTAAAGATACAAGAAACTTGAAATACTTATACTAAACTACAACCGGCTATACTATGAAAGCAGAGGATACAATTGACTAGACACTAACAAAATCAATTGTAGAATCAAAAGGCATATCTGCCTTTTGACCTTGTGACTATGACATGCCATAGCTCACATCCTTAACATTACAAAAAGGATAAAGTACATAAAGTGGAAAGTTTCAGACTCAAGACCTCATGTACAGTTACCAAAAGCATGGACCTTTTCACCAACTCTTGTAAGTTGGTGACTTATCAGAGACGCAGCGGAAAAGGTGCTTTATGGAACAGTACATCAGATAAAGCATGTGTACTAAAAGTCTTCAGAAGAAATCTGTCTTCATAGGGTGAAGCTTCGGAAGACTTTGTCTCTTGAAGCTTCGGAAGACTTCATGTTTGGCTTCGGAAGATATTGGTCTTGATTCGGAAGCTTTACACTTAGAATGTTTTCTAATGTATTGTGTAAAACTTACGAAGCATTCTTCACTTCAGTATTAGTGCATGTTGCTGAGACACTTTGGATGTTTTGGGTTGCATCAGACTTAAGGAATCCTTACAAACTCCCCCTAGGCTGATGCTACCAAAACACTTAGAAGATATTCAGATGTTGGTAGTCTTCAGTACAATCAAGACCATTCCTTTCTTCATTTGGTGGTCAGGATCATCAAGACTTCATAGTATTTCTCATTTCAAAGAGATCATGCAGAGGTAAGTTGATTATGTCTTGCCAGGAGTAGACATTCTCAACACCTTGATCTCTGACAACATGCCATCTTTCTGGATTGGTAGAATAAGTCAGGACAAGATAGGTGTCTTAGTTGCTAGAGGAGCCACTTGCATAGGAGTTGATTGGGTTGCCTCATCATGCACTTCCTCAGGTTGATCTGATTCAGCTGGGGTGTAGAGGTAGATGACTTTGGCTTCTTCTTTTTAGTCTTTGGTTTAGAAGCCATTTTTTTCTCCTCTTTAATGTCTTAACTGAGAAGACTGGTCTGCAGCACCATGTTGATCATCAGTGTCTTTCTCAGTTGGGTGTGTTCTCCCTCACAGGTTCAGAAGGAGAGGGAGTTTGACCCTGTCTTGGATCAGAAGATGAAGTTTGCTGAGGCTCAGCTGGAGGTTCTGGTTCAGGTGTCTCTGGTTGTTTCAAACTTGACCTCCACTTCAGGTGGGACTTGACTTGGAAGAGAGTGCAAGTCAATCAATTCACCACTTTTAATCTTCTGCTTGATCACCCTTATATGCTCATCCATGTAGATAGAGACATGGAACCAAGCCTCCTTCCGGAGAATCCATATGACTTCAAGAAGCTCATCATTCTTTGTCTGTCAGTAGACTCTTTGCATTCTTTTGAATGATGGCTCTGACTTTGCAGCTTTTCCCTTAGCTTCCTTTTGGTTGTTTTCTTTCTTTGACTAGCTCAGCTCAAGTGCTTTAAGTACTCGAATTCAATGAAGTCATAGGACAGGGGAAGAAGTGCATTTGCCTGATAGAAGCCTGTGGCACTCAGGTAGTTTATCATTTTGATTCTTCTATTCTTTATCTACCTGAGGTTCTTGTGGAGCCACATCTTCCTGTGCAGGATTTCTTGAACTGGAGAGAGAGTGGGAGTATGCTTGTAAAGTCTTTCTGTCTTTCTCCTCTTTGAATTGGAGAAGTAACCTTGCATCTCTTTATCCTTTATCTCTCTGACACTTCCATGTCAGCAGTTCATTCAACTCTTTCTAAGGGGAGGGAGATGATTTCATCAACATCATAGTTCATGGTCTGTAAATAGGTAATCCTGACTTCCCTTAACTCATCATCTTTAGTATTTGGTCTGGGGGCAGTCCTGATTGCAGCTTGCATGAATTTAGATGACCCAGAAGAACTTTCTCCCCTTAGCCTCCTTTTCCTCTCTCTCTCTTCCTCCTCAATTTCCTCAGGAGTCATTATCCTTTTCCCTTTGTCACCAAAAGACCTTTGTGACTCAGGGTGGATTGAGGCTTGGCCTTCATTGCTTGGTGTAGCTTCCATGCTCTGGCCAGAGAGAGGCTGAGAAACACCTTCACCAGCAGGTGTCTCAGATGGAGTTTGGACCTCTGCAGCAGTTGTTGATGGTGAGACAAGGGTCTCAGGTTCTGCCACTGGGCCTTCAGCCAAGGTTTCCCCTATGAAACTAATCTTAGGGTCCACCTCAACATCCAGTTGACCGATGACATTACCTGATTGCCTAAGTCTCCTTTTTAGAGCGAACTCTACAAGGATCCTGTCTTGGATTCTTTGAGCCAGCCTGTCAGCTTGTCTAGATTTGCTTGGATTGACAAGTGGCATGTTGACTAAATCCAGTCCTTCATAGAAGCTCAGGCTTTGGAACTAAAAGACTTCTTGTTGGCCTTGAACTCTATGAAGTATGAGGGCTCTTCTGTCATCATCATACCCCATCTGGTGATGTAGTAGCCAGTTCCATGTGGTGGAGATGAGACAGCCCTTGGTATACCTTCCTCAAAGAGACTCCTGATGATAGAGTCTATAGAGTCCACATTAATGTGAGTTTGAGGAAGTTGCAGAGAATGCACAACAGTAAGTGAGGATGGTGAGTCCTCTATGTCCATTCTCTTTGAAGAACTCCCAGGTTCTGTGGTGTGATAACTTTCTCTCCCTTTTTGGTAGCATCACCCACTTGCATAGGTGAGCTGGAGGATAATCAGTCACTTCCACAGGTTCTTGTGTTCCTGGTTGAGCTCTCCTTAAAGGTCTCTCAGCTAGTTTTTCCTTCAAATATGAAATCTGAAGTTGCTGATCATTGACCCTGTTTTGTAAGGTAGTCACCTGAGATTTCAAGTGGCTGATCTTAGAGACTAAATAGGTGCATGTTTTTGACAATTTCTGCACCTTTAGTCTCAAGTTCCCCTCATCTTCATCAGAAGAATCACTAGGGGATGAGATGATTGAACCAAAATCCTCTCGCTCACCACCAGCTTGAGTTTCTTGGCTGCTGGTTTTCCTCTGCTCACTGCAGCCTCAGTTGAGATGCCAGAGGGCAGAGTTGCCATGGTTGAGGTCTGAATGATGTAATCACTTTCAAAAGTGAGAGCCTCTTCCATATGGACATCCGAACTAGTTCAGAAGTGTCCACCTCAGTAATAGGTGACTGATGTGGGATAGACTGAGGAGAGTCAGAGGTACTCGTCTCTCTTTGAGTAGGGGATGAGAAGAGAGACTCATGGTACACACCGAATCCTAAGTCTTCATCAGTATAGAAGGATAGGTTGGGAATTGGTTGGTTGAGATCCAAAGGCTGGGGATGGTAGCTGTCCCTGAAGGTTGTTCACTTGAGTGTTGAGACTCAGAGTGAAGGCTTAAGGCTGTGGGCTAGTGAGCTCATCAGTGTGAGCATGAGGAACCTCATCACTGATTCTTGAAACAATGGGAGTGGTCTGCTCCTCAGGAGAAGTGGGAGCTCCAGTATCCACTTCTTCCTATATTGGTGAGTATATGGGGGCCTCCACAGACTGAATAGTCCGAGCAGGGGTTCGTTTGGATTTTCTTTGGTAGGTGATGGATATTTGAGGTTGTGTAGATGGTTGGAGAGTAGTAGGTGTGGGTTCAACACTAGCTTGGACTGCTAGGTTGTCACCTTGAGCAATGAGCTCTAACATTTTTGGGACTAGGGCTGTTTCTACCCCTGAGAAGCCTACAGTGGCTTCTTATAATTTTAAAGATGCCGGGCTTCATCTGTCCCAATTTAAGAATATTACTTGTTTCCCTCAACTGTGAGCCCAGTTCACAGTTGAGAATGTGTTGAACATATCTAGGAAACATGTAGTATTCTAAGGAGTCTAAGTTTGCAAGTAAATTAGTATAAACAAATTGTGAATACCTGAACTTGACCCCCTAAATCATTCCATGAACTATAAAGGAGAGATCCTCAGGAATCTGGTCCCATCCACCATGCTTGTTTGATAAGCTGTGGATAACCACATGGAGCAGGTATTTCCACTGGGATGAGACCTTCCCTTTCTGAAGGTCTTTACAGAGAAATCTCCTTCATAGCCCATCTGCTCGAAGGAATGATTAACGCTTCCTTTGGGAAGAACACTTCACCTTCTTCATCATCCAGCTGAAGATGTCGTTGATGATGGCCGGAGTGATGAAGATTGTTCTCCCTGCACTGTGGCAGACAGTGCCTTCTCCCCATCCATAATGACCTCTTGGCAGGTCTTCCAGAATTCAAGCAAGTGATCATCATATAGAGGAGGATCAATGGTTAGGGAGGTGAAGTAGTGAGACAAAGACAAGAAACGTCAAACCTTTGAGAAATGAGGATCTTTGTCAGAGCATAACAGAGCAACCTGATTGTGTTGTCTGTGTAGCTGCATGGCAAAGTTAGGATTATTTCTGTGAGCAAGGTCAGCCATTGTGAGGTAGCTCAGAGACGAAGAGAAAAAATGGGAAAGAAATTTTAGAGAGAAAGCTTTGGGTTTTAGGTTTGGAAGAAAAAGCAGATGATAGAAGAGGGGGAAACCGTTGGGTTTATTGAGAGAGAAGGATTTCAGATAAAGTTTAATGAAAGAGGATAAACTTTGAAATCCGTATGTCGGTCCCACCTCTGAAAAAGTAGTTTACCTTTTTGCTCAAAAAGTAGTTTTCTTGGAATTCGAAAAGCTTCCGAAGGTAATTTGTCTTCGGAAGTTTTGATTGAAAAAGCTTCCGAAGCTAAAATGGCTTCGGAAGAATTTTCTTGAGAGTATTGAAGATTTATGCTTCGGAAGAGAAATAAACTCTTGGATGCTTTGTATAAGAATGAACAAAGCTTCCGAAGGTTAATTTTGCTTCGGAAGGAAAAAGTCCTTAAAAATGAATAAGTGTCTAAGTAAGAATTTTAAGCTTCGGAAGATAAATTTTGACTTCTTCCGAAGGTAAAATATCTTAGACAGTCATTTATTTTGAAGACATATTTTCTTCCGAAGGTAAAACGTTATCTTCCGAAGTATCAAAAAATTTTCAAGAATCTAAGGAAAGTCTTCAAAAAGAGTTTTACATTCAAAGAAAACATGAGCTTATGAAAGTGATGAACTAGACAACTTAGGACACACATATTTTTTAAGAAGAAATAATTAGAATTGGTTTTAAGAAAAAGTCTACTCAAAGTTAATCATCCCAATAGCTGATATCAGATACTTAAATCTCTGTTCATCAAAAGCTTTGTGAACAGATTAGCATATTGTTCATCTGTGTGAACTTTGACTAGTTTAATTAATCCCTTTTCATAGTTATCTCTTATTAAATGATACCTGATGTTGATGTGTTTGGTCCTTGAGTGTTGCACAGGGTTCTCAGTGATAGAGATAGCACTATTTTTGTCTATGTGGATAGGAGTCTCTTTGAAGTTAAACCCATAGTCTAGCATCTGATTTTGAATCCAAAGCACTTGAGCACAGCAGCTTGCAGCAGCAATGTATTCAGCCTCAGCAGTTGATGCAAACACACAGGATTGTTTCTTGCATTGTCATGAGACAACCTTCCACCAAGGAATTGACATCCCCCAGATGTAGACTTTGCAGTCATGTTGCAACCACCATAATCATTGTCTGTATAGACATACAGATTGAAATTAGGATTCTTTGGATACCATAGACCAAGTGTTGAAGCACCTTTGAGGTATCTTAAAATCCTTTTCACAGTGATTAAGTGAGACATCTTAGGGTTTGCTTGATATCTTGCACAAATACATGTAGCAAACATGATATCAGGCCTGCTAGCTGTAAGATACATAAGAGACCCAATCATAGCCCTGTATAAGTGCTCATCTACACACTCCCCCTCAAGATCTGGACCAAGGGAGTGGTTTCTGGCTATGGGTGTCTTAGCAATCTTACAATCAGTCATGTTGAATCTCTTGAGTATATCTTGAACATACTTTGACTGACTTATGAAGATGCCATCTTCAACCTGCTTCACTTGAATTCCCAGAAAGAAGTTGAGTTCTCCCATTGAACTCATTTCAAATCTGTCTTTCATCAGCTTTTCAAAGTCTTTGCAGAGCTTTGAAATGGTTGAACCAAGATGATGTCATCCACATATACTTGAACTAGCAGAATGTCTTTTCCTTGTCCTTTGATGAAGAGAGTTCCATCTATAGTACCTCTCCTGTATCCATGTTTACAGAGATACTCAGACAGTGTCATACCACTTCCTGGGTGCCTGATGCAGCCCATAAAGAGCTTTGTCAAGCTTGCAGACATAATCAGGATGATCAGGATCTACAAAACCAGGTGGTTGTTTGAATAAACCTCCTCATCAATCACTCCATATAAGAAAGCACATTTTACATCAAGTTGATTAACTTTGAAATTCTTGGATGCAGCAAATGCCAGGAATATCCTAACAGCTTCTAGTCTTGCTACAGGAGCAAAGACATCAGTGTAATCAATCCTTCTTCTTGTGTGTATCCTTGAACAACTAGTCTTGCCTTGTTCTTGATGATGATTCCTCTATCATCCTTCTTATTCCTAAAAACCCATTTGGTTCCAATGGTAGTCTTCCCATGAGGAAGAGGACAAAGGTTCCAAACTTTCTGCCTTTTGAATTGAAGCAGCTCTTGTTGCTAGCTTCAACCCAACTTCCATCCTTTAGAGCCTCCTCAACTTTCTTTGGCTCTAACTGGGATAGAAAACAAGAGTAAAGACAAACATTTGCTTCATGGGTTTGCCCCCTTGTCTTTACCCCGGAGATAACATCTCCAATGATGTTTGTGGTAGGATGAGACTTGTGGATCCTTAGCTGAGGGATCACAGCAAGTTGCTGAGATAGATCCAAATTTGAGAAATTTAGATCTGGTCTTGAAGATTGATCCTCCACATTATCACACTTATCAAGATTAACTTAATCCAATGAGTGTGTGACATCATTGATGTTGTCATCTATGGTATGGTTATTAGCATCAAGAAATTCTTGATCACTATCACCATCACCATTGTTGTCTTCTGCAATTGAGGTGTCTTTATCTGGTTGAGAAGCCTCTGAGCTGGAATTTGAAGGCATGCCAGATGTATCAGCTGGATTTGTCATTGTTGTGCTGATAGAAACCTCATTTGCTGAAGTAGTTTCAACTGGAGCTGAAGGTGTGTGAGTTGAAGGTCTTCCTAGCTCAAATCTTGGATCAGGATCACCTGTATTTAAATTTTTGCAGATCCTGAAACATGCTCACAAGATTTATTAAAACAGTTGGTAACTAAATCAAGATCAAATAGCCAATCTGGACCAGAACCAGCCACACTGGGTGTGTGCTCATTGAAAGTCACATTGGCTGACTCCTCAATAATTCTAGTTCTGAGATTGTATACTCTATAAGCTTTAGCTTGGGAAGAGTATCCAATGAAGTGTCCATCGTCTGATTTCTTAGCAAACTTGGCAACTTGATCTTTGGTATTCAAGATGGTGCAGGGACATCCAAATGACCTGAGAAAACCAATGAAAGGTTTCCTCTTGTGCCAAAGTTCATAAGGAGTCTTACCATGTGTCTTAACTACTAAAACTCTGTTTTGCACATAGCAAGCAGTATTAACTGCCTTTGCCCAGAAGGTGATAGGCAGTTTAGAGTCAGACAACATAGTTCTTGCAGCTTCAATAAGTGTCCTGTTTCTCCTCTCAGCAACTTCGTTTTGCTGAGGAGTCCTGGGAGCACTGTATTGTCTTGTAATACCCTTTTCATCACAAAATGTATCAAGGCTTTGGTTCTTGAATTCAGTTCCTTGATCACATCTTATGGTTTTGACCTTGTGATCACATTGATTCTCAATCTTTAAGATGAAATTCTTTAGAATCTCAGGAGTCTCATCTTTAGTTCTAAAGAAGAAGACCCAAGTGAATCTTGTAAAATCATCTGTGATCACTAGACAGTATAAGGTCCTTCCTAAACTCATTACACTGGTGGGGCCAAAGAGATCCATATGTAACAAGTGTAGGGGTGTAGTGATGGAGTTCATTTCCTTAGGCTTATGGGATGCCTTATGTTGCTTCCCTTTCAGGCATGCAACACAATTATCATCACTTGTAAACTCTTTCTTTGGCATTCCAGTTACCAGATCACGCTTAATCAATTTATTCATGTTTTTAAAGTTTACATGGCACATTCTTTATGCCATAGGAAAGACTCATCACTATTGGCTTTAGATAGAAAGCATGAAACTTCTCCAGAGGGAGATGTTTCTTGCAAATCCATCTTGTACATGTTCCCTTTCCTAAGGGCTCTGAGCAGGATGTGCTCATGAAGAATGACCACACCAGGCTTGCGAACAATGCACTCATGCTCAGTAAAGAGCATGTTATGTCTTTGATCACAAAATTGGGATACACTCAGAAGATTGTACCAAGCTCCTTACAAAGTTTACCTTTTCAATTCTGAGCTTACCATTTGTGACCTTGCCCCTTCCAGAAATGTAACCACCTCATCTCCTCCAAAAGCAACTGGTCCTCCATCAATTCTCTCAAAATTATGGAGTAGAGACCTATTGCCTGTCATGTGCCTGGAACAGCCACTGTCAATTATCCAGACGTTTCCGTTTGTCTTGAGCTGTTCCTGCACAAAGAAAATGATTAGTTACATTTGGAAACCCAAGCCGTACTTGTCTTGGGCTCAGTAAGTGTAATAGAAAGTAATGCAACAGTAATAGATCCTGTGGTTGTACTGTGAGGATCTTCAGCTATTGTTGATGGAGAAATTTCAGTCATTTGGTCTTTTTTAGACTTCCACACCACCTTTGGACTCTTGGACTTGACCTTCAAAACCTTTGAAGCTTTTGGAACTTCACAGGTTTTGATGACTGAACCTTCGGAAGATTCTGCAGTCACTGCAGCAGACTTCAGTGCTTCGGAAGAACTCCTTTCTTCCGAGACCAATTACTTCCGAAGGTAATTTTCCATTTACCTTCTTCTTTGATTTGGAGCTTCCGAAGGAAACAGACTTTCCTTCCGAAGCTTGAGACTTCTTGAGATTCTTTGAAGTCTTTGTATTGGTCATGTGGATGGTACTTCTAGGATTGTATGGGCAATCCTTAGCAATGTGAGAAGTATTTTCACACATGACACATAACATTTTCTTCTTCAAAAGAGTCTCCTTTTGAGAGCAATACTGGCTTTGGTCACATCCCTTCTTACCTTCATCTTGGTAGATGCTGAGACAGTTCTTTTGGGCTGTGAACTGTTCTTGGAGTTTGATGGTCCAGGCTGTGCAGTAGTGGTAAACAGCAGCTCAGTCTTCTTCTTTGCTCTGAGATGATTTGAACATGAACCAGGACTCTTAGATGAGGAGTCTTGGTTGATGTCTTCAGTCCTTACTACTTTGAAACCTGCAGAGATAAAAACTTGTTTCTGCTTAGCATCAAAAGTAGCCTTGATTTCTGAGCCTTCTTTGCTTTCCTTTTGCTCTTCCTGATCAAGTTCTTTCTTTTGGACTTGGTCATCACAGATGATTTCTTCTCCTCAGAAGGATAGTGGCCCTTGGAAGAATCCTCTTCTTCACTCTTTTCAGAGGAATTCTTCACTATCACTTCTTCATCATCCTCACTTATAGGATATATGAGAGGAAGCTCATCTTCACAAGTTCCACACCTAGGATATCTTACAGACAAGATTGTGTGTGGAGGAGCTATCTCATTTGATCCTAGTCCCTGTCTATTTTGATAGCACACTTTGTTATGCAATGATGAGGATATCATGTTTTTGAAGGTCTCTTCTTCAAGAACACTTTTCTCTGCCTTGGCTTGCTGATCACAAGCTCAGCCTAGCACTCAGTCAATTTAGTTATGAGATATTGGATTTGAGTTCTAAAATCTGTATGTTCATGTTTTAGTACTGAAATGGTTTTCTCCAAATCTTCTATTTTTAACTTGTAATCATTTTCAGACTTTCTAAAATCAGATTTTAATATGTTTAATGACTCAAGATCGGATCTCATCTCTAAGTTGTAGGACCTGTATCTATTCACTTTAGCAATGCATTCAGGAGTACAGAGATGTTCCAATACCTTGGCTTCATCATGGTCAGCCATCAGTGCTTGGTTTGGAGAAGCATCTTCCACCTGAAAACTCCAGTCAAAGCCTCTTCTTCAACAGCAACAGCAGCATGTTGCTTAGGCTTCTCAGACTGAGGATCTTTGTCAGTGTAGTTTGGTCTGGGTGGTGTTTGGCCCCCATTTGCTTTAGGTGCCTTACACTCCCTAGCAAAGTGACCCATAAGGTTACAGTTGTAACACTTAACTTTGCTTTTATCCAGCCCAAACTTTCCACTGGTAGCATTGCTTGGAAATCTTCTTCCTGTTCTCTTGTAGAACTTCTTGGCTCTGTGAGTGAGGAGAGCCATCTGCTGAACTATCTCCATGTATTCCAGGTCATCTGGATGAATACAGTCCAGGTCTTCAAGAGTGAAGAGATAATTCCCACAGCTTTCATCAGTAGACACAAAGGCTTGAGAAGAACTTGTCTCTTGGAATGGACTTCCTTGAGTAAAGTTTTCCCTTGGTGTCTCTGGAAGGTGATGAAAGGACCCTTTTGTGAGTTGTCAGGGTAGCATATGAGATGATGTTGGGGTTCTATGCTGTCCCTTTCAACCACATGAAGGGCTGAACCCATTTGATTGTTGGAGTTGCCAGATGAACCTTGTATGTTCATCTCCATCTGGTATCCACTGAGAATCCCATATAACTCTGTCAGAGTAAGAGTTTAAAGGTTCTCAGTCCTCTTGATCACCACACAATAGTGTGTCCATTGCCTAGGAAGTGAGGACATGAACTTCCTTACAATGTCTCTATTCTCAAGAGAACTCCTCCATCCACTAGGGTATCCACAATCTCAACATACCTGAAGTATTGTTGGGTCATGGTTTCACCTGCTTTAAAGGTGAAATTTTCAAACTGCTGCTTCAGAAGATCTTTCTTGTTCTCCTTGGCTTCAGAGGAGCCTTCATACATCAGCTTCAGTGCATCCCACAGCTGTTTAGCTGTTTTGCACTTCTTAAAACCTCTGTATACAGAGTTTGGGAGAGCAGTCTGAAGAGCAGTCATGGCCTTCCTGTCAATCTCTACTCTTTTTCTATCTTCATCTGAGTAGTTGGCCATATCTTTAGGAATCATACCAGCACCAGTAGCAGAGGGGGTGCTGGGTATGAAAGGTCCATTTTCAACAGATTCCCACATTCTTGAGTCAAGAGACCTGATGAAGCCTTCCATCCTCATGCACCAGTGTCAAAATCATCAAGAGTGATCAGTGGGGATTTTTTCATGGTTCCAGTCTCCATATCAGTCTTTGAGATGGAAGCCATTTGAAGAGTTTAGTTTTTGTGTGTGTGAGGGATCTTAAGATGGTTAGATCTATATCAAGAGCCTGAAAGCTCTGATACCAATTGCAGGATCGTTTAAGGGTTTGAACACAATTACAACACAACAACACAATGAGGAGATTATCTAAACTCTAATCAAACAGTAAACTGGGTTAACCAAAAGTAATACAAAGAACACAAGTAAAGCAAGAGACAGAACAGGAGAATATGGTTTTCAAGGATGTAGTATATTGCTTTCTCAAGTTCTTTTACAAGTGTTACAAAGTATGTTAAAGATACAAGAAACTTGAAATACTTATACTACACCTACAGCCGGCTATACTATGAAAGCCAACTGGATACAATTGACTAGACACTAACAAAATCAATTGTAGAATCAAAAGGCATATCTGCCTTTTGACCTTGTGACTATGACATGCCATAGCTCACATCCTTATACATTACAAAAAGGATAAAGTACATAAAGTGGAAAGTTTCAGACTCAAGACCTCAATGTACAGTTACCAAAAGCATGGACCTTTTCACCAACTCTTGTAAGTTGGTAACTATCAGAGACGCAACGGAAAATGTGCTTTATGGAACAGTACATCAAATAAAGCATGTGTACTAAAAGTCTTCGGAAGAAATCTGTCTTCATAGGGTGAAGCTTCGGAAGACTTTGTCTCTTGAAGCTTCGGAAGACTTCATGTTTGGCTTCGGAAGATATTGGTCTTGACTTCGGAAGATTTTACACTTAGAATGTTTTCTAATGTATTGTGTAAAACTTCCGAAGCATTCTTCACTTCAGTATTATTTAAATTATGTTTGCGATCTAATTTTGTAACAGTTGCCCGTGAACATGGGTGGTGATGTTACAATCATGGTATGACAACCTAAACTTTTTTTTGTATAAACCATTAAACTGCCATTGTTATTGCTATTTAATGAGACTACATTACGCCATTGGCTCCTGATTTATTTATAGACGATTATTATCATTTTACACATTTTCCTTTGCAGATGTATGTTTTTGATGAGCTATATGTCGTAGATTAGAAACATCCTCTAATGTCACAACTTTAATAACTTGATTTGATGTGTTGTCTGCATTCTACTCCCAAACAATTAGCAAATCGTCATCAACATGTTTTCTCCTTATACAAACCACACACCCGCATTCTTTAAGATCTAATATGTCTCCACCATATCCACCTCCCATGTTCTTCACTAACTTAAAACACAATGAATAATATAGTTTTGATGTCATATGTCGTATTCACACGTGGCTCGTATCATTTACAAGCAAAGACTACAATCACTAAATTATGTCCTTACGTTGCTATATGAGCATAACTAGATCACTCACGTGAGGAAAAAAAGTATAAGTTTTGGAGGTTTGTAATGAGTTTAGAGCATTATTAGTTTCATGTGAACTAGATGACGACACATAAAACCAGTGGGGTGCTATCAAACATGCATGCGGAAGGGATTTGTACACTACCACGACTTCTTCAAACATCCTCTGAAGTTTCCTGTTCTAACAATATTTTCCATATGAATAATATTAAAAACCCTTATCTCGTTTATGCTCGCTTGTGTTCCTTGAAAAATCCTCATTAAAACCCAAAACATAACATTGAAACCCTTTCATCGTATTCACTAGGAAATCGAGAAAACAATGAGGATTTGCTAGTTCAAAAGAAACAAGTATGACATTTATGTTTGGAGGCAATAATGGTGTTTAGAGAGCGGTGAGTTTAAGGTGGTCGTTGACAAAAATGGTAGCCACAATAGTCATAGTCAGTTAATATCATCTTTTTGTTAAAATTAATAAGGGTAAATTACTAATGTTCAATCTTACCATCATGTGTCTCACGCATACATGTCTTACGAACCATTTGAAACGAATATCCAATACAACGATCGTAAACGAAACATGTTTTAGAAACAAAAACCATATATGTTCATATTTGATAAAATCACAATACTATGACTTATTGTAGGTATGATGTACCATGCATCAATGTCAAAAAAAGATATCCACCACCACACTATTTGATGCGTAATACCTTTTAACGGGTATGTTACATGAAACGTCTGGTTAATTTTCAACTGTATGTGAAAGACGGGTCATGTATCACCTTTTCAACACATACCATCAACAAAAACATAAGCTTTACAAATGAGATTCAAATCATAGCATGATGACTCCTTAACAAGGGCATCAGACACATATCACACATAAAAAGTTACAAGTTAGATAACTTCTTTTAATATTTAGTGTTTAAACCTAAATCTCTAAGTGGATATCAATTATAAGAATCATTTATACAGTTTAACCAAATCAATTAAATATTTTGATAATACTATCAAGAAAATCCATAGTCAAATAAGATAGGGTTATGACGGGGTTAGAAGTTAACTCACCACACCTAGAATACCAAAAAGTATATAATAGAAAATTAGATGTATATTTTATGTAGTAGGATCACCTAGGGCTCAAAATATAAATGGTTATTTGCATACAAGTGCATGATTTTCGCAATTAAATTTGATCTCAATGGAAACCAATGACACATGGTTGAGCTTGAAACTTGAATTCACGAGCTCTTCGTGTTAATTTACCGTTAGATAAGTTGATTTTGTTCATCAACTCTAGATTGAGATCATGTAATGCTATGTTTATATGATGTGAAACCAATTGGTTTAAGCTATGTTTCGATTTAAATTCATCATTGTTGTAGGTTTTGTTGGTTGAATTTGTTTCTTGCAATGTTGGTAACTATGGGTGCTAGTGGTACTATTACAACGATTAAGGATAGTCTTAAAGGTAACATTGGGTAAATATAAATAAAGAGGTATTGGTCTAGTAAAGCTCATGAGTGGGCCGACGATGACATTAAAATATATTTAATTTAATACACATGTTTCTAAAAAAATGTCAAGCTCATAAAGAATGTGTAATACTTGGTTTTGATCTAAGCCCAACAAGTTTCAGCTAGCCCAGCGGGTTTCAGCTAGAGTTAACTTGAGTATTTTTATTTGTTTAAAATTTTATATTTCTCACACATATATATAAAGAATAATATATGTGGTGCATATTATTAGATGTACAAAATATGACATGGTATTATAATTATAATACATATTAATACCTTTGGTCGGTGGCTACAGTGCCACCGTACCAAAGGCAAAGCATAATGTACAACTTTGAAAAGCTCAGGTCTCAAAATCACAATGTACAAGTGATAATGCTAAAATTACAAGTTGGTGATGCAACGACTGAGATTGGAACCGTGGATCGTTCGGGCCTTTCAATGAGATTGGAATTGTGGATCGTTCGGACAACAACGTTCAGCTTTCAAAAGCTTGGTGAAGCCGCCGCAGCCGGAGCTATAGCAGCGGCCACGAGTCTGTTTATCGGTCGCCGTGATGGTAGGGGTAGTGGTCGTAGTTGTGGTGTGTGGCGATGGTAGTGTTGCGGTGGTTGTTGCAGTGAGATGGTGGTGTTGCGGTGGTTGTTGCGGTGGTGGTGGGTGACGATGGTTACGCGGTTGAAAATGGGTGGCGGTGGTGACCGGAAATTGGAAGAGAAAATTGGGGGAATGTGGTTGACTTTGAAAAAAGAGTTAAAAATATCCCCAAATCTTGAACATGAAGATGGAGAGGGGATTTTTGATTTAAGAAGTGAAAATATGTAAGGGGATTGAAGACAAAGCAGGGAGATGATTATCCTTTTGTGTAAAATATTAAAAGAGAGAGAGTGTGTGGATTTCAAAATGAATTCAATGTGTTTAGTTTTCAGTTGGAATTGATGTAATATAAATAATAAGATAATTTATATATTTAAAACCCACAAGGTTTAAAATGTGAATAAAATTAAAAAGTTCATCAATAATTGTGATTTTTTTGGTCATCCGAATTTATGTGATAATGCTTACTTAATTTTCTTTTTAAAATATGTCACCGCTTATAAAGGACAGATAAATATAAATATTTTTTTACAAATCATACATGACCATATATAAATGTAGAGGGATGGTAAAACATAAAGAATTGTATCGTTTTGTTTTAATTGTGGTTCGTAAGATCACTACATAGTTGTTTACTCGCTCTCTTTCTCTCTTACACTAAACCCGTCAAGCATCACGTTAAATGTATCATATGATTATTTATAATCGGTTATGTTTAAAATAATATATTTGATATATAACTGGTAAGATGTGTGTTTATTTTTAAAAAAGTTCTTCTTTATTTATTTCTATTTAGTATGTTTATGTTTACTAATATTAAATTTATAAAGAATTTCATCGTAAACATTAACTTTTTTTACTTGCTTCAAGACGATGATTACAATTAAAAAAAACACCTCAAACCCAAAAGGGACCCGCGACAACGCGCGGTTTTAATATCTAGTTAGATATAAAAGTCAAGCTTCTTTTAGAATATAAGAATACGAGATACCACAATAGTTGACACGAGAGACGTATTGACACAACAAGAAAATTAGAACAAATGGCGGTACCGTACCGGTACCAAAGCCATAATGAAAAACCGATACTGAAAACGATGAAAAATATAAACTAAATACAGTTTCGGTTTTGTCATTTCAATATTGATCACATCAATCCCTTTCAAAATACCGTAATATGTTAAAACCAAAATAATACAAGCATAAAAAACATGAAAAATGTTAATCCTTTTCAGAATAATACAATGACGGTATAAGAGTATGTGTTGTAGGATAGAGCCATTCCGACCCTCCTCAAATTATCTTGTAATATTGCTTTATATGACACTGACCGGATGGTAGATAAAACATTTGATCAGCTAGTCCGATTCCATTGTAGATCAGGTGATCAGATGCTCTAAATAGTTACTTAATTTAATTTGACTTTTTTTAACCATCGAGATACATGAATCTTATAAACAAAAGAATACATTAAAATATAAATAGACAACGCTACTTCATTTTTTTGAAAACAATACAAATACTAGTCTAATACGAGATCATTGGGTTATCTAGCCCACAAATGCTCAATCAATTCATGACGAAGGTTTTCGTGTATTTGACAGTTCTTGATTAACACTATGTTTTCGAGCCTTTGTTGATCAGTGATTATCGATTGTAGTAGGGGAACGTATCCTTAGTAGTATTAACAAATAGTCTTACCTTCGTATTCTAAAATCATGTTACGTAGAATGAGAGCCACCGTAACTTTTTAAAAAGTGATGAATCCGGTTATACCTTTAGTGCATTCTCTTTGCTAAAAAACAAACATCGCTCCTACAAATCATTTGATATACACAAAAAAAATTGTCTACTAAAAAAAACGTGTTCTAAAAGCTCTTTTCTTCATAAATGCAATCGGGAGGAGTAGTGTCTTACCAAAGTGTTGTTAGCACCCAATTGGTCACGATTTAGAGTTGAATATCTGTTAGCAATCGTTGTCGTTAAGACTCCTCGATCAAATAATCAACCACCTTATTTCTAGTTCGAAAAACGAGTCCGCTTTCTTCTGAAAATTCAGATGCGATGTAACTCCTTTCCATTATAAAGTCAAGGTATATTTTCAATAAAATGCTAGAGAGAAAATGAGTGAGATAATATGGATTTTATAAATATTTGAGATAGGTATAAATAGGGGGAAAATAAAAGTAAATTTTATATTTTTAATGAGCCTCTAACGGCTTTTTTTTGAAAGCCACAATTTTGCAACATTCATTTGATCCGCAACCCTATCCGCATCCCCATCATGACCTTGATCGCGTCACCCCTGTTTTGGTGTACGCGATAAAGTAGCATACAATTGGGTAGCGCCCCCACGAGCGTTTCCCCACAACATATAAGAGCTGTTTGATAATTTCTGAATGATTAAATGTTGAACCAATAAATGCTCTGAATCATTAAGTGTTAAACCATTAAGTGTTGAACCATTAAGTGTTGAATCATTAATGGTTAGTATATCGTTCAACTATTTAAAGATAAATATTTAACAAATTCAGATAAAAGGTCTTAATCATTTAATATTAGACTTCTTGACCATTTAGAATTAAATATCTTAACCATTCAAAAGCAAATGTATGAATCATTTTGATATTTACTCGTAAAAAACAGTTCGAGCCTTTAAATACTGAATTATTGTTTACTCTTTAAAATTTCTTTTATCAAGTCAACTCTTGTAGTCAATGAACATCCACCAAACCTCAATCATCTTCACATTTTCTCAATCTCAAGTCTCTCATGGCGAACAACAGCGAAAACTCAGAAGTCAAAGATCCACCATCAATTCCACCATCTGTAAGTCTCTTTATCCTCAAAATTAAGCTGATTACACTATGAATTGAATCGTATTTGTAGCATCAATCAGTAATCACGATGTTTTCTCACAGTATCTCGAGGTGAATTGCAGAAGTTCAAGCAAGATCCGACGGTTTTCCGCGGGTACGGAGGCTGGATTTGCGTTGAGATTGATCAATCGAAAGCTCGATGAAGGATCGCCTCTGGCTTTGTATATCGAAGCAGTTAAAGAAGGGGAAGAATCGGTCAGTTTTGGCCCTAATTCTGTTCTTGTATGTTATGGCGATGAATGGAAGCTGCAGACGGTTACTGAAGCCGAAGGTATTTGTTTGATTGTTGTTAGTTTCATTGATTAGGTTCAATTGTAGAGCAATTTCATGTTCATTGTATGTAGATGTTTGAGTTTGATCCCATTGTATGTAGATAGTTGAGGAAATATGTATGATTAGTCTTATGATTTATGTTATAACTTTGTGATCTTGGTGTTGAAGGCGGTGCAAGTATCAGGAGAACAAGAAGCCACGAGTCATCTCCACCGGTAGGTCTACCTTGTATTAGCATTTCATTGTTTGTTTTCAAAATACGAAATAACTGAATGAAGGTTCAATATGTGCGATGAGATTATAAGCTGAAACAGTGCAATGGCAAATTAGCAATAAAGTACTATTGGTAATTGTGTTCTTGTGGTTGTTTACTTATTTATGCTTTGTTTGTGCATCTCACGTTAGATCCTGGGTGTTTTAGTGGCACTTATATTTACAACACTGCACGTGTGATTAATAGAATATGAAACTGCTACAAATGACTTTGCAAAATTTGGTGAACCAAAGTTTGCAAGTCTAACACACCTAAATATGAAACTGTTTAAAGTCTCATGGGTGTCAAACCTCAAATGAAATGCAACAATTCATTTAAATAAAGATCAATAGGGAGAGCATGTCAAGTACATAAACTATTTTATTACAATAATAACCGAGTTTTTACAAAAAATAAATTAGAAGGATCTATACATTTTAATTACACTTACAAGTTACCTACCCTACCTATGGGGTCCTCCATCTGATCCTTTTCCAGTTTATCTGAATTTTAAAGCTTAGCCATTTAGCCTGTTTGAGATTAAATGTAACCAAATGAACCTTTTGAACCCCACACTCACAACCAACAGCAGAACTAAATCATAACCTGACATTGTGTGGATATGTTTTTGTATCTCATTCTATGACTAAATTTTACAAGGAATGCATATCTTATTTTATATTTATCATTTTATTTTTCCAATTTTCAGGGATTAGATGAGTTGCATTCAACAAAAGGATTATTACCATCAGCCATGGGTGTACAGTACATTGCAAAAGTGTTGCTGGCATTTGTTTTGCTTTTTTTGTTCGGGGCAATTTTTACATTTGCTCTTGAGAACCTTCCGAGGTTCCTTCTTTTTATCAACTCTTCCATTTAAGTACATCAATCATCAATGTATACTACTCCCAACACATATCTGGTTATAAAACTTGTTTCGTTCTGCATATTCCTGTCTCCAAAACTTTTAAGTTTTTAAATTTTGTGATTTACCAGAAACAATGAAACTGTGAGCTTGTAGTTGAAGTTCAGGTGAGAGTAGCTTAACCCTTTACCTCATTTGACTTCCACTAAGCTTGACTTTTGAGTGCCTGATGAGTACTTGAGATCATATTAGAGCTATATATGTATACATTAGGTGAACCAGCGTCATATTGGGGAAATTTATTGTTCATAGTATGGGCTGTCTCCTCTGCATCCACTTCTATCGCTGCAGTGTGCATCTCATTCAAAATTTCAAGATGACAAAGTTGATAAATGTTTGGAATAACCTACTCTCTCTTTCTCGTGGTTTCCTCTGTTATTACTCTAACATGCTTTGGGTGCTAAAAGGGTGAATTTCCATGGATACAAATGCAATTACCTTGGAGAATCATCACCCAGTCAGCCAGTCTGATAGTGAATATTGAGATTAATGCGGAACCCATTTGAATTGTGTTTTTGACAATTTTTGCTTTCCTCTTCCAACAGCCGCAACTTCGGATTGACTTATAGGTATGTTTTTTTGTTTTAATGCTACACAAATTGATCTTTTTTTATGATTCCCATGTATAGTTTAGATGTTGATACAATCATATCTCTACTTCTTTGGTGATAGGTAATATATTCGGTTATGTGCACGTCACAGATGAATGTGGAGAAGTTAATGAAGATTTGGCAGGTCTTTTTCGTGCTGAATTGCTGATGGGTGGGTGGCTTGTGAAGGTTTGTTTCACTTATGACTTTGCGCGTTTTAGATATGTTATCTTGCTCTAGTATTTTAATGCTAGAAAGTCACATAATCAACTCATTTAGAGCCTTGGTTGTTTGTTTCAATGTACCATATTTGTAGGAGCTTTGATACATAATGGAGGTGGCAACAACTTAAAACTTTGTATGGAGGTAGCACAAAGTCTGGGCAGGTTGGGTAACACACGTAACGGGTCAGAATCACTAAAGTTTTAGCATGGGTTGGTGCGTGTTGATCCGATCCACCTTTTGCCCAATTTTTATAACAAACTTATGAGTAGCTAATGCACTAAATATTTTATTGCATTGCATTTATGGATGTTCAGAAACATTGAAACTGACCTTACTGCCAAACTGAAGCAAATCGACTGATTCAGCTGGTTTGAGATTTATGTGGTTTGGTCCATGGTTTATGGCTTGAAAACTTGTTATTTATATATTACTAATTACCAACTTTGTTAAGCTTAAAGAGTAGTACAATATGCTTAATAAGTTGTACCCATCTTTGTTTCTTTTTCTAATCCTTAACTTCTTTCTTATCTTAACCTAATACTTTTATAATTTTACAATTTGGCCCCAATATCTTTTTTACTTTCAATTTTGGTCTCTTATATTTTTCATATATTATAAATATTTTGTTTTAAGGTTCGGTTGAAATTCTGTGAGTTAACTTACCGCAACATGCATGTGTGGTTCACGTTTTTACCCTTATATTTTCCTTGTTTAATAACTCCGTCGCAATGTGCTGGTTCTAGATTTACTTACTTATTGTATTATATGTTTTATGTTCCGCCTACGCGGTTTAACATTTTTACACCTAATTTTCGTTCGTTTTTATTTTTATTTTTTTGCTACGAGCTTTTTGGATGTTAGTGGTCACTAAGGGTGGTGTCATTTGTGCTACTTGATGCAGTTTTACGCCCCCACTGCAACGCAGGGGCTTAAGACTAGTTATTACTAATTTTCATTATATATGTATAAAAACACATACATCTTCATCACTTATAAAATTTAATACAAAGTGATGATTTTGAAAATATAAATAAAAAACCAGCTTAAACTGCTAAACCGGACCAATTTAGCCAGTATGGCTTACCCATCCAGCCTAGTCATTTTAGTTTTCTGTTATCCTAACATGTAGTTAGCTATTTGGTATATAATTTCCATGAAAACTGACCCAATCCAAAATCCCTAATTGCAGGAGCATACATAACACATTACAACTTTATAGGAACATAATTTTCAAAACTACAATATGTTTGGAGATTTAATAAATAATGGTTTATTCAATTTCATTTTTCACATTCTTTAATATTGGGGTTAGTTACATGATTTTTTGTTCAACCTTTAAAGTTATTCCTAAGTAAAGGTGGGCATTTGGACCTTAATTGTCTACCAGGTTATGCTTTAACTGTAGCGGATTAGACGGGGTAATATTAAAGATTACTTAAAAGGAAACCGTCTGAATGGCTTGAACGCGAAAGTTGCCCTTCCTGTCAATCTGTGCATTAAAATTCTAAATCATTCTATTTATTTAGGTTAGACTATTATTGAACTAATATAAGTGTATCAATCATATCTAACATTTTGTGTTCAGAAATAATGTAGATTTTATGTCCCAAGGCTTCCACAGAAGTGCAACAGAGATATGAGAAGGGCAGCAAGGAGATCTACATTTTTTCTGAAGCACCAACGACCCCATTCAAACGATGTCCTTTTTACCCGATTCTTAACCCAGAGAAAAACCATCACGTTGATCTCTTCTGTGAAGCTTTGTATGGGCAGATTTTTGCGTTTGAAAATGATGTTGTTTCTTGCCCTCCAAACCGTCCAACATGCTGTTAACATAATAGGGTTAATATAATAGGTTGGACTGTCTTATTGCGCAAACTATTTTTCTTGGTGTATTCTCAAATAGGTCTTTAATACTAACAACAACTATCGGGGGCATACTACACCAGTTCGAGACCATTTGCCAAACCAATGTTGCGAAGTAACATGAGATGCGAATATGATCCAATGTTTTACCCGATTCACCACATAGTGGATAGGCCAGAGGAGTTCACCTGGATTCATCTTTTACATAGCGGCACCTTAGTGGGAAGCCTATCTGCCAATTCCCTCCAACCAAATATGTTTACCCTAATAGGAAGCCAGTTATTCCATTAAATAACACGACCTAGATTAAAACCAAACCTTGTTGCCCAATCCAGTCACGTCTCTAATCATACTATTTAGGGGTTGTTGGGTAGCCTTTTAATGGTTCTTAAGAGTCTACCTATAAATGGTTCATAACCTTTTGATGCATAAGAGGTAGCCTTAATACTAAATTATTAAAATGTACTATTAAGATTTAATATTTTAATCATTTAGCATTAGAGTTATCTCTTAACTATTAAAAGGTTATTAATCATTAAAAGATAGTCTTTTAATGATCATTAAAATACTATCAAACAACCCTTTAGTTAAACGGTGTGCCTGAGCGATTGTTGTTGGCAAAGGAATACATCACCATCTCCTGATGCTTTCATAGAAGGACCTTACCACCTTTCTCCATAATATGTCCTCCTCTGTTACATGGAGCCACCACCATTTAACGAGCATACTCCGTTTTAAGTCTTCTAGTTTTATCAATTCTAAATAACCCGAGTCCTTTGGTGCGGTCAATTTATCCCGTCGAATCAAGTACGTTTTTCTGTTTTGATCATTTCCTCCCCAAAATAGCATATTCCTCGACTTTAATACACAATCCATCGTTATTTAAAATAACAAACTAATCAACCATGAAAAGAAATGACCGGGAATGAAACTTCAAATTGTTGTGAATAATGTAGATATTATGAAAAAAAATAAGATTAATATTCACGACCCACACGTTATTAATAAATATCAATATATCAATATTAATAATTTACAGAGTAAATTACACGGATGGTCCTGTGATTTGGTTAAAAATTTTGATTTGGTCCTTAAAGTTTTAAAATTACGAATATAGTTTCTAATATTATAGTTATCTTTCATCAACGGCTCTGTTAGTTCAATTAGTGATGTTAAATTGTCAAAATAACTATTTTACTTGTAGGGATCATCAATGTAATTTTATTATATTATCATTTTTATTATAAGTATGTTTATTATTTAATACACAAATAAAAATATAATTAAAAAAATGACTTCTTATAAATGTTTGGTTTATAATTTTTTTAAAACCAATGTGCAGGTTTTTTAATCTTTACAAAAATGTCTTCTTTTATAAACACGTTTAAAACTGAATTATTATTAAAAAATGATAAAAAAACTAAGAATTTGTTTAGGAAACGATGTTTTAGAAAATGAATGGTTTAAAAAAAATAACTTTAAAAAAGCAACCAGTTTAAAAAAAGTTTAAAATTAAAAAGTTTTAGAACGACTATAAAAATGAACGGTTTAAAACCAAACATTTAAAAAATATATTTTCAAAAAGGTTTTTTATGTAATTAAAACGTATTCTATTAATAATAATCTTACTAAAAATGAAATTTATAAAAAAATTGTATAAAAATAAAAAAATTGAAAAACAAAAATATTAAATTTTCGTAACTAAAAATAGTACTATAATTTAAAAGGTAAATTAAATAGATGATTAATGCGAGTAAAATACTAGTTTTTATAATATTTAACATCACTAACGGTTGACTAACAGACTTAGAGACCATATATGAATATGAAAGAAATACTAGGAGCTATATTCAAAGATTTTAAATTTTAAAGAATAAATCCAAAATTTTCGGGGACCATCCATGTAATTTACTCTAATTTACAAGGACCATTCATAGTAAACACTGACCCTATGGCATGCTTATATATATTAATTTAAAAGGACCATGAACATTAAATAGTTGGCTCTATGACGTCTTGACGGTATGATTTATATATACAACTTACACACGAAACCTTTCAAAATGATGTAGTTTTGATTAAAGTTAATTAAATAACTAAAGTAAATCCCTAGATCAATTAAAAATATTCTCTAATTTGTTTACCCTTCTTCCCCATAATCATCGCAACTGTATGTTCATCAATATTGCGTCCCTAATTCTGCTTTTCCAATTTCTTCAGCGACATCTTCATCGTTGAATATGGATAACAAAGACATAGTTTTTGATAATATCGTAATACCCTTATGAATATGAGCTTTTGAGGTTTTCTTAGGTAACCCTACAAGGGTCTCCGCGTAATACGACGGAATGTGACATGATAGTAGGAGTTTATCAGTACGTTTTGCACACTCTCTATAGTATACAAGTATATTGATTATTTAGTTATATATTGCTTTGACTTCTTTGTATATTTTTTACTTGATATGCTAAGAAAAAGATGAATAACTGATAAATAATTACACACAAAGTAAAAAGATACGTATTCATTGATTTACCTGGTGTTTTACGCCCAATTGAAGAGGGCCCAAATTTAAGAATAATATGAGCCTGGAATCCACTGATCCACATAAAAATATAAAGAAAAGAAGCTAAATCAGGAGGGTATCAGGCTCCAACAATGTTGGAATTCAACCCAAAATATATGGGCCTCAATCGTATAATATAAAAAGAAATAAGAAAATCAACATCCACCGATAATTATTTTGAATATATATTTTTTTGAACGGTTGATTAGTTGTTAGTATCATCAAGTTAGTAAAATTTACTCATGCCAGGGGTTGAACCTTCAAGAGAGACAAAAACCTCTCACCTTCCCCTTAACAACTAGGTTAATTATTTCGAATATATTTTATCAATCGTATAAGATAAAAAGAAATAAGAAAATCAACCCAAAATATGTGGGCCTCAATCGTTTGAACCTTGGACCTCCAAAAAAAACAAAAGTCTCTCACCTCCTCCTTAACCACCGAGTTAATTATTTTGAATATCAACCGGTGTGAGTGTGTGACAAATATACGATGACACGTGCTAGATTGTAAGAATCGATATGAGCATGGTGACATGGATTCACTAACAACATTTGTTCAAAAAGAGTAATTTTGTGGCTTCGAACCAATGACAACACAACACGTGGTATATTAGAAAACTTGAGCAATCACAAGCTAACATGTGTAAGAATTGGTTTTTTATTGTCCTATTTGTTTTTTTAAGCTAAAACAGAGTTTTCATATATGGATGTTTGCTTTTAATCCTTCTCGTTACTGAACTAAAGCATGCATAGTTTGGATGCGTTTTGACAAACTTTTGTAAACTCGTGTGTTGCGAATTATTTAGGTATTCGCGACAACCTCCTTGACCCTTGCTTTTAGTTTTGCTACATTGTAGTAAATGGGTTGACACACCTTTTATAACATCAGTGTTGCATTCGATCAATGTTAAAGTTTATTCGATGATATACTAAAATTCATATCACACTAAAAGCATAAGGTTTTGGATATTATGGTATGTTTATTAAAAGAAAAAATGCTAAAGATTCTAATATTAATATATTAAAACGAGTAAGAGGCAAATTAACGGTTGGACCAAATGGAATCCTTACTAACGGTTTGGTTTTGGTTTGGTTTCATAATATTTATATATAAAAATGACATAAAATAAAAAACTAAAAAATGTCCAATATGCATAAAACAAATTGTCCCAAATGAATATTATATAATATATCTAAAAATTACATATTTAATAGAACAAGTAGTAATACAGTCTTAAAGAAATAAAACGATATTGTTAC